>OMLC01096044.1:0-12639 GCA_900302585.1 Regalecus glesne | reverse complement strand
TATCAAACTGTACCATAGCAATACCATATTGTCCTCATTACTTATGATTCACCCATTACAATTTACAATTGAAATGTATCCTTTCATTGCAGAAGTAAGCTTAGCTGTTGTGAACATTCTAGAATATTTGATGGGGTGGCAGAGCTTAAAGGGTAGAACAGTTATCTGGCGATCAGAAGGTTGCAGGTTTGATCCTTGGCCCAAAGCCCGCTGAAATATCCTAACTGAACAGGTCGCTGGGAGCCAAGGTGGTGGCTGCTCACTGCTCCTATACAATAGGCTGGGTTAAATGCAGAGAACACATTCCACTGGCCTGTGTTCTGTGGCAATAAACCAGGGGGGGACACAGACTCAAATCTTACTTTATTCAGACACAAAGCTCCATATTAAAAACCAATAAAAGTGCAATGACACAATTCTATGGCTAAGACAGCAGTTCACAAATCCACAATGATTAAAACCTATTGAGACATTTGTTCGGATGTTTCCAGAAACAAGAGCAGTACCTAGTGTCCCTTTTGTATAGGCTCAGTCAGAACCGTTATAGTCACATTCTTTTAATCAGTCGACACAAACGTATGACTTGCATTTTTTCATCTTGGAAGCTTGAGCAAGATTGACTGTGTTGGTCGATGGGTACACCAAAATAACCACAAGAGTACCTGCAGACCTTCTTATATGTCCCACCTAAAGCACTGGCTGTAATATCATGTATCTCTATTGCAGGTCCAGTTCAAGTCTAATCCAACATGAATTACAACTGGAAAGCTGCCTGCTTAAAATCAAGAATATGACATCCCTGGGTAAGGTAAGCAAACGTCAGAGTGAAGCATTATGTATTTGATTAGCAAGTTTGTTTTCAACTTTTCCTGCAATTATTAATGGCCAGTGTTATCCTTTTCACAGTGTGAGTATGTTTTTGTAAATTTCTCGAATATTAGTAACTATTAGAATCTGTAAGCAAGTGAAGTAATGTGGAGTGGTTTACAAAGTCATCATTGTTTATTACAGAGTCTAACCGGAGGGCAATGCTGGTTCTGCAGAGCAGTATCTGCAGGGCAGTAAAATGACAGAGGGTTGGTTGGCAGCAGCCTGGACGTGCCTTGCAAAGGGAATGGCCTAATTTGGCAGAGGTACACTCTAGAAGTTATCCTGTGGTGGACTGATCATTTTCCATCTATTTTTATTGACTTTCTCTGGAAAGGGAGGAAAGGAAAGCCACTTTATTTGTGCATTTTATCCTTACAATGACATCCGTCTTCAGCATTTAACCCACCCTAACACAAAGGCATAGTGAGTACCTGCTGAGCCCGGGGAATACAGCCAGTTTGCTTCTTTTTTTTTCCAGGAACCTTGCTAGCTCTTCAATTGGCATGATAGGCCATGCAAAGTGTGGTGTGGTATGGCTGAGGAGGTAGAGCAGGTTGTCTAGTGATCAGAAGGTTGGTGGTTTGATCTCATCTCCTTCAGAAATGGTGTTGAAGTGTCTTTGAGCTAGACACTGAGCCTTTATCACTACAGCTGCCCACTGTTCTTATATGACAGGATTGTTTAAATACAGAGGACGAATTTCATTGTAAGAATACAATGACCAAATAGAATGGCTCTCCTGTCCTTTCCTTCATGAATTGGACAACAGGCTTGAATACACAGCTGCAGTGTCGGGGAGTAACTAGTTACTGGTTGCATCCATCCATCTCAACCACTTGTGCAAAGCTGGGTCATGGAGACATATAACATCATGATGTAACCAAATTACAAAATACATATCATAATAATGGTCAATGGACTTTTATAGTGCTTTTCTAGTGTAATAACTACTCAAAGCATTACGGTAACTGAGAAAGCCATGTAGTTGGATTACATTTACAAATCAAAATGTTGGTGATAACAAAAGCGTCATATCAAAGCATATTCTTTTCAGTGAAAAGCTTAGTCATCTTTTTGGCTGTGCTTCAAAATTTAAAAAAAACCTCCTATCTCAACTCTGTTTATACTGTAGAATTGTTAGTGAAAGTTGGGTGGTAATCAGTGTCGAGTACTTTAGTGATGTTTACACTGTCTGGTTTAAAGGTATGTTTTTAGGACTTCTTAACTTTATTGCTCAGGTTGATTCATTGGTTAGACAAGTAAAAGAATTAAAATGTTATCGAATATAATATGTTCCATTGCCTTGATGAAACAATGAAAGGAACATTACTCTTTTCGTTTTTAACACAATAACTAGTAACCTGTGACCTATTACATTACAGAAGTGACCTTCCCTACTCTGCAGAGGGGCACTGCTTTACTGCATGGTTTTTAAACCGCTGTTCAACTATTTGAAAAATCTGGTGCCTACTGCACAAAATCAAAAAGTAACACTCACTTAAGATTATTCTAGATGGGTAATATTTTCTGAGCATTTATCACTATTTTATTTTCAATAGGCCCATTACGAGATGTTTTCTGAAGTTCTGAAAGATTTATTAAAATGCCATAAGTTTTTTTTTCCTGAGTAGCACTAGACTGAATGCAGAGAAATCATAATTTCCCCTTACGGGACTGATAAGGTAATCATTTTAGACTACTTTTAAAAACTCCATTTGCACAAGTCGAGTCTTTTATCTGTGCTTCTCATTTAGAGCTAAAGCAAAGCCATCTGACACCAAGAACCACTGCATCTAGGAGGATGAGTTCACTACACAGGTCTGTAATAAACAGTTTATAGATCCAGACTCAAGTTGCACACAAGCCCTGGCAAGCCCTATATTTTAGTACATGTTGAATTCACTGATGCTTACATGATTCATGTAGACAAACCCACTGAAACTACCGTGAGGGTTAGGTTGATGTTGTAGTAGTAGTAGTATATACACTTTTTTTGGATAGCTGTTTGGGTCATATGAATATTATTAAGGTTTAAACATTTTATTTCATTGCCACTTCGGTGTAGAGAATATGATCCACCACCATTCCGAGTGGCATTTGGTCAAGTGTTATGAACATTTCAAAGTGACTGAAGAGTTTTAATGAGTGCACATTTAAACTATGTTCACTTTGGTCCAGTACTTCCCAGAGGTATTGAATGTGCCACACCTACGCATAACATTACCGTGTCTTTATGTTTTTCAAAGAACTTGTGGCGTCACGTCAGTTTGTGTGCGTCAATCCGTGTTTACTTCTCAGATACATTCTGGTAGAACCACTTGAACCTATATTTACAGGTGCTGAGTTGGCATGTGAAACGGATCTAAATTAGAGTGATTGAAATACATTGTCTTGGCAGAGCACAAGTGATGACATGTTGATAGCAAGAATAAAACCAGTCACTTACTCCTCCTTCATAAGGTTTCAGACAGTGTCCTATTGAATAATACTATCTGTTTGGTTCCACAGACATTTTTGTCAGCTGGGAGGGGTATGGAGAAGAGGAGTTCACATCCCTCTCCTCTCAAATTCTGGGATTTACTACAGAACCTTCTGCTCCAGTACTCTTGAACAGGGTACACAACCAGTCTTGTTGAGCATGATTGCTATTCCATCACAGTAATCTACTTGTGTAAATGGTAGTAAATATCTGCTATGGATGGATGGATGGATGGATGAATGGATGGATGAGAGGGAAATCAGTGGACATCAGTTTATCCATCCATTTACTATACCAGGATGGACAGATTAAAATTAATCTTCACAAAGGAACAATCCATTTTTCTTCTTATCAGACCCCATAGAGATCCACAAGCAAAAGCTCACCCTGTGGTTCAGCCACCTACCCCAGGAGGAGAAACAATTCGGGGGGTACTTCACTCCAGAGACCATGCATGTAGATCCCATGATACTGAAGAGACAACCCGAGGAGTGGAACGGTCTCGTTGGATCCCCACTCCAAACGGAGATCTCCTCTAGCCCCTCAGTGACTGTGGAGCAGCTGTTTGAACCTGCCCACACAGGGAATGTGAAGAGGGGGATGAACGTGCTGCTATATGGTGCTGTGGGAACAGGAAAAAGTACAGTGGTCCGGAAGTTGGTTCTAGACTGGTGCGCTGGGACCACGCTTACTCATTTCAAGCTGCTGGTGCCTTTTTCCTGTGAAGACCTCGCTCACTTGACAAAGTAATGTCTGTCTTGAATGTTGGATATAAATCTGAAAATATAGTCAATTATCTAACCAGCTTCCAATGTTTTTACTTTTAAAGCTAGACAACTTCTCTATATCCCATCTCTATAACCTGTATGACAGACAGAGGGAGCCATGGGCTATGGAAGGACAGGAAAATGCAGATTTTCCTGTTACCAGTCACCACATTAGATGATCAGACTCTTTAACACACATTTAACCAGAGGACAGATTAGTAAAATACCTTAGTGACCGGTAGATGGAAAACACTGCAAACACTTGGCCCTCTGACACATGGTCGCTTGTGAAAGTTATCGACTGTTAAATCCACATGTGCAGAACTGAAAGGAAGACTAATAACTGCAGGATGACCGTCGCATGAAATTAATTTCAGAGTGAGTATCAGAGCGTCTGAAGTAATCCAAAAACGTCCTTTCCACACAGGCCAACTTCCTTAAGGCACCTAGTGAGCAGGAAGTACCTCCACTTGCAGAACACTCCCTTTCTGAGCGGGAAGGATAACCAGGCTAAAGATGTGCTCTTCCTCTTCAACGGGATGGAAAAGATGAAGCTAGACTTCCGCATTGGCTCCACAGAACTGTGCAGTGATCCGAATGAAGTGTTAGCAGGTGGAGCCCTGGTAGTCAACCTGCTGAGGAAGTACCTCCTGCCTGAGGTAAGGGTCACTTGACCGAAGGTCCACATCTCAGCTCTCTTTCCCCTGAACTGATGCTTCCTTTGTGGTAATTAATCATTCACTGCACACTTTCCAGGCCAGTGTCCTGGTCACCACTAGGTTGTCTGCCCTGGATCGCATCCCTCAGAAATACATCGGCCAGTATGCTCAGATCTGCGGCTTTAAAGACTCGGACCGCCAGCGTGCCTACTTCACCAGCCGCTTGCTGCAGCAAAGTGGGCAAAGTCCACGCAACCGTGAGGCCCAGGCTCTTATTGAGCTGCTCTACCTCAACCTCCAGAGGGAAAGCCAGCTGGCTGCAGCCTGCTTCCTCCCCTCCTACTGCTGGCTTACTTGTGCTACTTTGCATTTCCTCCATTTTACCGATGTCAACGCACCCATCCGCACACTGACCGGGATATACACCAGCTTCCTCCGACTCAACTTTGGTGGGGAGGTGCTGGGAACAGGGGTCGGAACAAGCATGGCTAATCAGGAGCACCAAAACTCTCTGATGCTCTACGTGGTCCGCACGGTTGGCAAACTAGCATTCGATGGCGTGACAAACAAACGCACCTCCTTCTCCGAGCATGAGCTGGAGCAGTGGGTGGGAGGGAAGACCAAGACTGATGAGGAGTTGCATCAGCTGGCTGTGTTCCGAACCGATGTGCTGGATTTCTTCTTGGTACCGTGTGTGAACAGTGGGCAGTGTTCTCCAGGGGAGTTTGGGGAAGAGGAGAGGCGATATGTGTTCGCAGTTCCAGCCATGCAGGAGTACCTCGCTGCTCTCTATGTGGTTCTGGGAGAGAACAGATCTGCCCTCGAGAAGCTGACTAAGCAGGTCTCTGTAGCTATTGGCCAAGCGAGTGAAGATGTCAACACCCTGATAAGCATCCTCTCCAAGTTCATCCCGCTACGTATTTTTGCAGTCTTTAATCTCATTAAGCTCTTTTCCTCGCTCTATGAGCGAATCAGGAGTCAGCGCAAAGGCCGCATCGCCAGAACTATGGCCGCCGAGATGTTCCGCAATGAGGACAGCTGTAATGAGGACGTCCTCGATCAAGTGGAGCAAAGCCTGCTCGGAGTCCATGGTCCTCAGCCACAGCAGCAGGATGAAAGCCATCCCTTTGAACTCTACCCCATCTTTATGGGGGGCCTGTTACATTATGGAAATCGTGTCCTTCTTCAGCAGCTTGGCTGCAACATCAAGAGCACCACAGTTGTCCAAATCACAAGTGCCCTCAGGAAGCATCTTGTCAGAGGTAGTACCTGTACCCCTTTTTAGACCTAAAACTGTAAATGTATAGAATAACGTCAGCTATTTGAAGCACTCGAGACAGTTTTGCATCTAGCTTCCTGGATTATGTGTCTTGACGTGGTAGATGTTCATGATATTCATAATGTCAGGGGGGCCCTAAGCTTTCACATCTCTCTGAGTAGCCTTTAAGCCAAGTTAAAGACTTCGATGCACTTTTATTGTTGCCTTTTCAGTTTAGCTTAAGATTTACACAAGGTAAGCAAATTTGAGTAAAGTTCACTTTATGACAAGAACCCATACAGACAAATAACATGGTGTACTCCTGTTCAACCACAGAGATAAGCAAGCCACAGCCACCAGAGGAGCTGATGGACCTCCTGGTTCTACTCTACGAGTTTCAGAACCCCAGACTTGCTACAGAGGTTCTGTCCTCCATCAGAACCATCCGTCTCTCCAACATTCGCATGACACCGCTGAAATGCTTTGTCCTGAGTTGTGTGCTGTCCTGTGCCCCTGCGAGGTATTCCAGCTTGTCAGATGAGCTCTCGTCAAGACTTTCAACGTCTAACATTTGATCCATTTTTGATGCACATGGCAGATTTTTATTTATGTCTCTCGTGTTTAAGTGATGATGTTATTTATCATTTGTTTGTTTTGAAATGTCTAAAAAAGGCTCATGGTATCTTTGTGTAGCTATCATCTCCAAGCGCTCGACCTGTCGTCTTGCCACTTGACCCACGACCTGCTGGAGATGCTGGGGCCTGCCTTCCGACACACACATGACCTCAAGTGAGACCAAACAAATGACTTCCTTAAGGGAGGCTTCTTCCTTTGTTTCAATAAATAACGTCAACAACAGAAATGAGTGCAAACCACTAACCAAAGAAAAATCCAAACATTCAAAAACGTCAAGTTAAGACTGAGAGTAAAACCATTATAGATCTGACTGGATTTGGCACCTGTGCTTTACTCTAATCCGCTATAATGCAAGCCTGATCTTTGGATGGTTTGTGTAAAAAGGCGTGGTTTGTGTGAAGATGAGAGTCTGCTGACTCGGCGACTGTGTGCAAAACATCTCACAGTGTAACTAACATGAACTTCAGCATGCTTAACTGTTGTTATGCACACATGCACTTTGTGTATGTGTGATGTTTGTGATTCCTGTGTGTGCCTCTCTGTTGCCTCTCAGTCTCCAGTTTAATGGCCTGGGTCCTGAATCCTGTGTTCTCCTGAAAGATCTGCTACTTGACCCCAAGAGCTCTATTAGATCTCTACAGTAAGACAGTGTATCTATTAGTCCTTTAAGATGGGTTGTGTGTCCAGCAGACAGTTCTTTTTAACATGGTCTTTCTTACTCATACTGTACTGTCAAAACAGCATCATTTTCTACGGTCAATGCAGAACGCTGCACCAGACCGGTCAAAAGCAGCAGAAGTAGCCAGAGATTCACATGCATTGGTTTAATATTGTCATAAGATGCTTAAATTTAGACAAAATTATTAGGAAATTATTGAATTTAATAAAAACTATATTGAACATAGATATATGCACCTAAAACTGTTCAATTATCATAACATGTAATTTTCTAATCCATTAAGATAATGCAGTGGTCACCATCTTTTTATCAGGATGGGGCCTTTACAGATGCTCCTTTGACATGTCATTATTTGGCACTTTGGAAATGCAGACTGAAGTAATTCTAGCATTTGGGTTATATAGAGATATAAAGGAGACAGACTACAAAAGGTGGGCTTTGTGTTGGTAATCTCTCCTTTAAAACAAGGTGTTACCTCCCCATCCTCATCTATTGTCTAGGTTGTGCGATAACCCTCTGTTGGAGTCCGGCGTCAGCAGGCTGCTTGAGGCCCTGCCACAGAACCAGACGCTGAGGCAGCTGTCCCTCATGCACACTGGGTTGGGGGACCAGGGGGCCCAGGAGCTTGCTGAGAAGATCCACCAGCACACTGGGATCCAGGAGCTCAATCTGGCCTATAACAACATCGGAGACAATGCTGCCCTCACCCTGGTGGATGCCTGCAGGGAACACCCCAGCATACACACTGTGCAGTGAGGAGCACTCTACTATAGCCTGAGTATAACCCCTGTGTCCACAGCTTTCTGGCTCTTACACTTAAATTCTGGGAAGGACTCCTACACACACACACACACACACACACAGTTAGGTTATAAAATCGTATTTTTACCCACAGATTGTATATTTTAATCCATATTTTCAGCTGCTGAGATTGCACATCAGAGCTTGAAGTTTGGTCAGTATGTTAGACATTGTTGAGCCATGACTAAATATTTAATCCTGAATAATGTGGCCTTTCATAAGCAATGTCATATTGATCCAAGCCAAAGTCCCACAATATATCCTTAAGATGTCCTGGTACATAATTTCCTGAAAATATGACGAGAGCCCTGTCACTGCATACATTGATCCAGGAGCTTGCAGTAAGCATTCAGGTTCAATGCATTTTCAATCTGTTGTATTCCCCCAGCTTGTATCTGAACCCACTGAGTGACGTGGGGAAGCAATCTCTGTATGTCCGAGGCGTTCCCATGGACCAGGGGGGAACTGGTGCGGTTAGTGGTACGGGCAGGTATGTGAAGGTCCTGGCCTCTGTCACCGAGGGCTCGGACATCTCTGAGGACTGGCACCCCATCCTCAGCGTGATCAAAAAGAATGCCTCCTCGTGGGACTGTGATCATCTGCGGCAGCAGCTACAGGTGACCACAAACATGCATTCAAACACTATGTACATGTACACAAACGAGGGTTAAAGAAAGCAGACGTTTTGACTGCTTAAGCATTTGGAACCCATTGGAGGAATTTCTCTCAATGAGTTCTAATGAAATGATAAAATACCCATCAGAAATGGACTGTCTGAAGAGAGGGATGACAGGTTTTATCTCAGCTTTACAAGATATTTTTAATTTTCAAGAAAACGGTGTGCAACCCAGTCTGCAACCCTGGTTTTCCAGAATAGAATCAGTAAAAGTAGAAGGTCATAGGACATGACAAAGTGAAAGTGTTTTACTGCAACATGATTATGGACAGTGGAATGTGTCCTCTACATTCAACCCATCCTTATTGTGTAGGAGCAGTGAGCACAACCGCAGTGTTGCACAGGGGAGCAGTTATGGGTTCAGTGTCTTGCTCAGACAACTTGACATGCTTTCTGCAGGGGCTGGGGATCCATCCACCAATCTCCAATCACTAGATGACCTACCTCCTGAGCTATGCTACCCCAAACTATAATATCAAGTGTGCAATGACAAATAGTTTCTTCTTTTCCTTCTAATCGTACATAAGAAGTAGAGCAACAGAGAAATCCTTGTGTACCAGGCAATAAAGTGGTTCAAAAGATAAAATGTATAAATTATTACTGTTATTGTTGTTATTATTAATAATAATAATAATTTTCATTATTTTCATACAGTGGACAAATTTAAAAAACACTATGTTAACATCTGGTAGGTGTGCCCTGTAAAATCATAGCAGGTTTATGTAATGTAAGGAATGATCCATGTATCCAGGTAGATTGTTCATTTCCTCACAGTAAAATGCCAGACAATGTCATCTGTAAAAAGAGCTGGACTATATCACCCTTGGGGAAGCTGAATGCGTAAATATGGAGTAATATATCAACTATTCTCTCCATTTCCCAGGTGTTTCTGAGGGACCTGGAGTGGGGTCGCCGGCAGCAGCAGAGCCTTTGGAAGAGGCTTCACTTCCGCAGGGTGGAAAAGGGAGTTAAACAAACTCTGCGGACTCTTGAGAGGGACAGTCTATCTAAACCTGCTGGATATTCCAAGTAAATGATTATGAGCATCAGGTGAAAGACAGGACACCAGGTACATACTATAGGAAAGAGTGAATGGAGCCAGTGATGCTTTGTGAACATGCCTCCAAATTGGTGAAACAGCCCTAGTTATCTGATGCAGGAAAAGCCCTCTTGATAAAGCCTTATGTGGCTGATGTCGTGTTGGCCCAAGACTCACTTTCTGTTAACCATCACTGAGACAAACTGCTCTGCCTCGTCCATGGTTTTGTCACTTAGGCTGGCGTCTTTTCAAGAACCAGGAGACATTCAACACCAGCTGACAGTAACGAGGTGTTTGTGGCTTGGCATGTGGAATACGTCAGCTAGTCAGCTAACAGCTTACACGAGCTAATGCTAATTTTGTTGGCTTAACGGCGGCTAGCAACAGCTAATCACTTCGGCAACAATGTGAATGCTAATGTTAATGTTGATGTGAGTGCATGTGAGTGGAAATGTTAATGTTGGTGTTAGTGATAATGCAACTTTTAACTGCTATAGCCATGGACCTCAAGACTGCTGGTTAATACTCCTGCCTGTGCCCCTGAGCAAGGCAGTAGGAAAAAAAACTGGAGTTGCTCCCTGGGTGCTGCAACTGCTCACTGGTCCTTGACAAGAGTTTGGGTTAAATGCAGAGAACTCATTTCATTCTAAGAATACAATGACAGACTAAAGTGGCTTTCCTTCTTCTTACCACATCCAGGATCAAACTTTCAGTGTCCTTTGTAGTTTTGTCAGAAAGCCACTGTAGTGTTTGCATACATTTGTTTAATCCATGCTTGAAGTTTGTTTCTCCTCCAACATGTTCTCTTTTCTGCCTCGGATGAGTTTCGGTAAAAATAACTGTCGTTCAACGTTTATTGGCTTCAACTCCAACATGATCCGTTCAGTTTCAGTCACCATTGTTTGAGGCACATGACGAAACAGCTGCTGCTTTCTATGGGAAACCTTTTTGAACATGGAATATTTGTTGGATTCTTTATGGAGAAATCCTCATACTGTTTAGAGAGGATGATTTTAGGTGTCTGTTGACATACAGTTTGAGTCTCTTCACTGAGTAACCTCAGGGATTAGTGATGATCAGGATGCAGTGCTTCTCCTAAAGGCTTTTTCATTTCATGCTCTTGAAAATCACAATGTGGTCCATTTTCCTTTTGAGAGAAAAAACATCACACCTTTCATATCCTAGCCACGGAAAAAGACAAAGGAAGAGTTTTGACAGGATTTATTTTGATTAAACTTGCATCATTTCTTGTTATTAATGTGGCGGAGGAAGTAAGAAATACTGTTTCAATATAACTCAAATTTGGCTGCATTGCAGTGATGCAAGGCAAACCTTGTATTGACTGCATTTGTCTTAGTGCTTAGAGGTGATAATAAAAGCTTGCTGCTTCAATGCCCATACTTTGTGTTTTTTTCTACAGATCGTCACCCCAATGTGAAATTCCACTCCTGTGTTTTAAGAACAAGAGACAAATTGTGGCTCCTATCAAGAACAGGGTAGAATAGTTAAAGCATGGGGCAGATTGTCCAATGTGAGCATCACAGAGTAACAAACACAGATAACATGACTGGGTATGAAAGTTTTTTTCCAGAATAATAAACCACAAGAAGGGAAGTGGCATCAACAGATCTTCACAGCTTCTCTTTCAAGACTCATAAAAGGGCTCTTGAAACTGCAGTGCTGTATGTGGTATTCTGCCATGTGGGGACCAGGAACCAGAGATTTTAAGGGCAATTTACTCTGTACCACTACTACGTCCTCTGTGTCTCAGATGGTCTTTGAGATTTGGGTGAATAATGTGAACGGTGGTGTGTCCGTTTGTGAGTTGGGATAACGGTTTTGTATTGGTGATAGATTTCCAAAGAGGTGAATCGGTTCATTTAGACATGACGTTTATTGAGAGAATAGTTTTGTCGCTTGGGGAATAGTTGAAGTCAAAGCATTGTGAGATGGTGGCAGATGTACCCTATCATCAGGACCACCCTAAACACCAATCAGAGGTGTCTGCTCCTGAATCTGTGTATTCACTCTACGTTCTTCACATACAGGGGCCGGTACCACAGGCAGAAGCATGGGTGTGCTATGGGCTCCCCAGTTTCACCCACAGAGGCCATCTTAGAGGAAGTGGAGGAGAGGTGTCCAGCAACACCTCCTAACCATTGGCTTAGATTTATGGACAACACTTGGGATCAAAGTACCACATTTCACCGACCACGTTAATTCTGTGGACAACCACATCAAGTTCACCAGGGAGGATGTGACAAATGACAAGTTCATGTTCTTGGGCTGTTAAATTACTATTAGTGATGAGGGACATTTTTTTAAATTAAAAAAGCATTCCCTTTTATTCCACCCGAATTCCCCGAGTTACCTACTGCTGGGTCAGTCGCTTTGATGGCCCTCTGGAGCGTCGACAGGAAGGGGGAAGCCGTAGCATGTGTCTCCTCCATGTCACATGACCACAAGTCCTCACCACTGCTTGGCCGTCTGAGGAGAATGAAGCAGAGTACTTTCCCTTCCTTCACTTATTGAGCCCCCAGACGACCCAGAGGGGGACACTAGCAAACCTAGAATCCTTTATCCAACCTAACCCCTATACCCATAATTGGCTAAGCCTCACATGGGTATAGGGGTTAGGTTGGATAAAGGATTCTAGGTTTGCTAGTGTCCCCCTCTGGGTCATCTGGGCACTCGCGGTTAAGTGAATGGAAAGTACTCTCGCTACGTTCTCCTCCGACGGCCAAGCACTGTGCTTTCCTGGCGAGACTGTGATAT
>OMLC01096043.1:0-20222 GCA_900302585.1 Regalecus glesne | reverse complement strand
ACACATATATATATACATACATACATATACATATATATATATATACATACATACATACATATACATATATATATATACATACATACATACATACATATACACATATATACATACATATACACATATATATATATGTATATATATACATACATACATATACACATATATATATACATACATATATATATACACACTCCTAAATTCGTTATACATGGTCCAAATTCCAAAATGGTCCATCCGTTTTAAGAGTACGCAACTGAATAAAAACTAAAGCTAAACAAGATATGGCATCTCTAGCATTCCATATTTCTTTTATCTGCTCCCCTAACCTGTGTCAAAGTGATTTGCGATACTGAAAATATGTACTGAGAGTACAACATGTCAAGAAAACCTGTGTAATATTAGGTAATGCTCCATTTTCATAAAGTATATTCTAGTCTGGTGGTGCAGTGGTTGGCACTGTTGTCTCACAACAAGAAGGTCCTGGGTTTGAATCTAACCCCAGGTCCATTCTGTGTGGAGTTTGCATGTTCTCCCCGTGTCTGTGAGGTTTTCCCCCCTACCCTCAAATGAAAGACATGCAAGGACTTTAGATGTGAACTATCTTGACACTATAATAAAACAGTGACATCAATATAAAAAGCAACACATGGTATCTTTAAACAATCAAAACCTTTCTCTCCATTGTACGCCGCCTACTTATGGGCAAACAAGATTTTTACGTGGACAGCTGAGAGTGAGCTGGCCTAATACTCATAGTATGAGATTCTCCTCTAAGATTGTAAGTGATGGTTTATCTTCATCCAACAAAGTCCAAAAGACAACACACACACCAACAAGCTATTGCTAGAGGTTGGAGTCAAGATAATGATCCAGAGCTTTAAGTCTTCTTCCAAGGGATCTCATTGTGGAAATGGAAGATATGTTGTAGAGCATTCAGTTAAGTGTTCGAGTCCTAGTTCTCATATCTGTGGCTTCATTTCATACTGAAAGAGGAAGCGAGCATATTTCCTACAGGGGTCAGGAAAGTCCAGGTGGAGCTAAGCATTATTAAACTCCATGTATCGACGATGATGTAGAGAAACATGAAGCCTGAAGTGAAGCCCTGACATACTGGGAACTCTGGCTTAGTCACAGCAAGCTACCTCAGTAACCACCACAATGGGCGGCACCAAAACCATTCAGAAACATGTGTGGTTTGTTTTGTCCTACTTCAGTGCAAGATGGGTGGAGCCGACTACGAATGAGGGCCAGAAAGTTGAGACAACAGAAATACCTCAAAGCCATGTTTGCACACTTGTTCTTCCATGGACACCATGTGACTCGTCTCATTCAAGCGAACCCACCTTTCAAGTGAACCTGGTGTATAGAAAACTGTGCAAAATCTACCTGACCCCCAAAGTCACTGACAAGAGAGTTCCCGGGCAGTGATGCCACGGCAGCCGCCCTGGTGCTGCCGTGGCAACGGCCTCAAGCCTGGTGGGCAATCTGAGCAATCTTCTGCCGCATCTCCTCCGTGTCCAACTGCTCCAGTGTCAACAGGGAGAGACCCAGCTGGTCCTCCTGGGGGAAGGGCGAGAGAGAGATGAGCTTAAAGGGTAACTGAACCAAGAGATGAGAGGGACTGAAGAGTTCAACCCAAGCATCTAAAAGGAGAAACAAGTAGCAGTAGTAGTTGTTTTGGTAAAAAAGTATTAATACCGGTAGCAGTCATTACCAATGACTACTACCAATACCAGAGAACTGGTTGCACTGGGCAGCTCTGTGATGTGAACGTGCTGGTTGGGAAGGGCACAATATGACTTAACACAACCACGTGTTACACAGTACCTGTCGGAAGGGCTGCGCCATCTGCCGCAGGAAGTGCTTGGCCAGATGTACGGTTTCATCAACGGTGAGGTTCAGGCTGCCATCGCTGATGTGCTCCTGGATCCACCGCGGCAGCTTCCCACGCTTGTCTGCTCGAGCGTAACGCTGAAGAGAGGAAGAGAATGTCAGCTCAGACCAACATGCTCTTTAACCAGTCACTTGCATTTTATAGCCAGCGGGGATTATAACAAAGACTTCATTCAGTCTGCATATTCACATCACGAACAGACATGACATGAACAGACATGACATGAACAGACGCACAAACACCTTGTCAGCAAATATCATGAGTCCATAGTCAGTCTTTCCTCTGATGGCTCTGCCGACACACTGGGCCGCATGACGCATGGCGTCAAACGTCAGGAAGTCATTCTCCCGGATCTGGAACTGGTCTCGAAGGTACTCTAGACGAGCCTGACGTGTATGCGAGGAACAGAAAACACACCGTTGACTAGCATGAAGCAGAAAAGGCATGAAGACGTCTCTCTTATCAAAAGCATATTCTTATTTCAGTTGGTAGCTCATGGACACTCAGACATGACACATCTCTCAGTACACCCAGCCACAGGCAGAGCTGGACCATGCTGACAACATAATCACTATATCTCTGACTGAAGACTTCGACATCCACAATGTGACAATGTTCAAGGGAAGACTGCTGGAGCTCTCGTGAGGTATCTCCACCGTGGAACATGTTGATGATCGATCATTGGTCAAATTCAGCTCTTCCCAGCATGGGAGCAGCATGGCAGTGCTCACCTTGAGGATGCGGCTCTGTGTGTAAACATAAGGCACTCCGAACATGATGACTGCCCGGCCAAAGTGGTGCACTGTGGGGAAACAACAGTGTAATTCAGGGTCTTCCAGGGGGAAATAACCACCACCTTCAGCATTCTCATACATCTTTATGTTGGAGGGATAGCCGTCTGTTTGCGGCTGTAATGCTTAACACCATTCTCTTTGTCTCTGAAATTTCGTTGGAGTTGTTTGCTGGCGATGTGACCGAAAATACCAATATCAGCAGTCTACACAGCTGCATAATGTAGGGTCGTTATTCATTCCATCTTAAAGAATGCAGCCTATCAGGAAACCAGGAAGTTTTCAAATTAATGCAATTACTGCCCACCAGTAAGATCAACAGACAAGATCTCGGGAGCATTTCACGCATGGGGGCTGTTCAGCATCACGGCTGCTGTCCCTGGACACTACATGTCAATTACGTCTACCCTGGCTGACATGCCCTTCCTGATGCCCAGTGGTCCAGCTAACCTAGAGACTCTACCACTGAGCTACCAGGGACCCCTCTCATGCTCAGGTTACTGATCTTTGTTTTACTTTTCTTGGCATTTCCTGCGTTTACTTGAAAGCATAAGTAGAGACAGGAGGGGGAGGGTAGAGAGGGGATGACATGCAGTAAAGGGCCCAGGCCGGTGTAGTCAGGGCTCAGCCTCATGTGGTAACACTCTACCAAGTGAGCCACCATAATCTAATCACTTTGTTAATGATCTTTGATCTTTATGTTCTTGACGTCAACCATCCCACCAAGTCACGACTGCTTGCATGTAATAAATTACTCTGCTCAAAACAGAAACTTTAAAAAACAAGAAACAAATCTCAGATGAATGAATGGGTTTATGAACCAAGGTGAGGAGGATGAGTGACCATTATTTACCAAAGTCGATTCCCTCGGACACCTTGCCCCTGGCCACAGAGAGAAGGATGGCACCTCTGCCATTCTCACAGGCCTGGGAGGAGAGAGACAGAGAGAGGTCAGCGTCAAGTGACCTTTCATCCCAAATCACGGATGATGACATCTCTCATGAATCTAAATCTAAATAATAAGAATAATCACATCCCCTATGCATCCATTTCTTTCCCCTTCATCAGCACAGTTCTGACCTCCTGGTACTTTTCCAAGGCCATGCTGGTCTCCGCAGCATCCGGAGTCTCAATGAAGATCAACTTGTTCCTCTGGATGTTCTCCAAAATACCCTACACACACACATGTTCCAGTGTCCTTCAATTGAACTCACTTAGGGTAAATGGTGAGGCAGGTTCTCGAACCCCAAATGCCTCAATTATTCATCAGTGGACCAGTATAAATCACATGGGTGGCCTATTTTGGATTCAAATTGGCAAATTTTGCTGAAAGGTGACAAGGTTGCTTACCTGCTCATACCAGGAGGCCACTATATTCTCCATGTAGACATAGCTGGTGAAAAAGGCCACAATCCCATCAGGGACAACGCCTGACATCTCCAGGAGAAGGTTGCCATAGTTACGGATCACCGCTAACAGTCAGGAAGAAAAGACAGAACAGAGCCTCTGTATATGAATACAGTGAGAGGTTGTTTAACGCGTCACCGTTAGTCCCCATGTTGTGGGGGTGGGCACGAACTTAGACTGAGTTTGGAGGTTTAAGGCTGGATGCCCTTCTTGAAACCCATCAGAGGGTTTGAACTCACAACATCTGGCTCGTCAGTTCCCAAACCGCATGCGCTACCTCTTAGCTACCGTACTACTCATTTAATGCAACATCTAGTTTCACAAAAATTATAAAGGGAAAATTTGGGCTATATGTACTGTATTCAATTTCCCAAATATAATATCCAATAAAATTTTAGGAAATGTCAACCATAGTGCAATAAAACAAGCCATGTTTTAAACATTTAGCCGGTATCAGAGCAGCTAGCTGAGTGAATCTGATTGTGAGAACAGAGCTGAGGAAGGAAACCCTACTAACCAAAGTCTTCTCTGGTCTCAAACTTAGAGCTCAGGGCCACCTGGTCATTCCCTCTGCCCACAATCTGACAGAGACAGAAAGACAGCACACATATGGAGACAGACAGAAATACTTAACACACACATGGACCTTTAGAGAGTAAGGCAGACACCAATCCTCCAATTACTAGACAACCACCCCACCTCCTGAGCTACGCCACCCCAAATGATATGGAAAATATGCAAGAATAAATGAAATGTAAGAAATCCAAATGAAGAAAGGTAGGGACAGAGGAAGGCAGGGAGCCATTGAGAGAAAGGGTCATGTGTAAGTCAGTTAGCCCATAGAGAAAGAGAAGCTTTATAATACAACATAACAAAGCGGTTGAAGATGGATGGACATCATCCATCAATGCAGTGCTGTATGCAGGCACTCATATTGGTTACCCACCAAGGGACAGAGGCAAGTACGTGCCAACGTCATAGTGAAGGAGGCCATTGTTACCGGGCGGAAGTCAAGTATTCTAGGATAGATGTCCAGGGGAGACAGAGTCTGTGGAGAGGAAGAGCCCGGAAACACAAAAACATACATTAACACCAGTAATGTTCACCTTGTCAGCCAATCTATTGACTAATCTAACTTCATTTGTTCAAAAGGTAGAAATTCAACCTCCTTCATATGGGAACAAGTGGAAAACATAACATGGGATTTCAGGAGCCGTGACTTTACCCCAGAAGTGATGACAACTGACTGGAATCGTTCAAACACGGGCTTGATGGCGATAGAGGGGTCCATACAGCTGAAGAGGGACGGAGAAGTTGTTCTAACCATCTTTATGCGTTTCATCTCACATTTCAGTTCATTCTATTCATTTATTCTGTTCATTCTATTCATAGCCAGTCATTCATATTCAACATTTCCATTCTATTCTATTCATTCTGTCCCATGTCCCTTCCGCTGTTGGTGAACCTTTCATCAAAGTGATATTTTCCTTTCACCCATGAACCACTTTGAAGATCTAATCTTGACTATTAATCTATGAAGGATAATAACTTGCTTCATAACAAACTGCTTCACTTAATAATCCAAAGGTTTTAGGTCCACCCTCCATTTGTTGTGCTGGTTCAGAGACAACATGCACACTTCTTTTTTTCTATTTAATGAGAGATGCTGAATGGCAAACCCTGTACTGAACAAAGCTAGTGTGTCCGTGCCCACCTGAAGTGCAGCACAGGATTGGCGATGGTTGGAGTTCGGTCCTCAAAGGGCTCAATGAGGATTGTGAAGCCTTATTGTAAGGGAAGAGAGAGAGTGAGAGAGAGAGTGAGATAGAGAAGCTCAGTAAAGAGCAATCTATTTATCCATCCATCTAAGTACTTGGATGGGATTAATGAGAAGAGTTTTGCATTTTCAACTCCTGCTGAAGATTTGAAAGCTTGAGAAAAAGGAACATTCAAAGATCACAGGGAAGCCCAAAACATTGGCTATTAGTCTAGCTGTTGCACAACAGTTTACCAAATCATTTTTTTGCAATCTTTTATTTTAACTTTTTTGGTGCTATTCTTTCGCATTGAAAGTTATTTTGCAGTTTGTGTGGGAGCTTAGTTTTGTCTTAAGAGTTAATCACAGTCATTTCCCCCTTGTCTGCAGAGGCCTTTGGAGGCTTTTTCAGTAACTCTCAGTGGATGCACTGAGACCTGAACACACATGCTAGGAGTGTGTATTACATCTGTGTTGCCTCAGATATGCTTAGCCTCTCCAACGTGAATCCATTCTCCAAGTTGAACCTCTGAATGAATCCCTTCATAGCAGATCTCTGGCTGTTACCACACCAACCCCAAATCCACCAAGTCTGTTGCAACACGCTCAATGCTTTTCCAAGAAGCCAGCTACATCCTAAATTATCCATCATCACAGTTCCACAACAGTTCTTATATACCCATTTACCATGGCAACCAAACTAGCACTGGTACTACAATGTGGCACTGTGGAAGTAATGACCACTGCATACCAGGAACACCCACATAAGACTGGTTATTTTGGAGATGCTCTGACCCAGTCATCTAGCCCTCACAAGACAACTTTAAGACTTGTGACTGAATCATTTGCTTTATCTTGTTTTTTTCTTCTGGACATTGGTGCCCCAATTTAATTTCAATTTAATTCAATTCAACAAGTGCAAAAGTTAAACTACAGCTAAGTTCTACTTTTAAACAGGTG
This sequence comes from Regalecus glesne, assembly GCA_900302585.1. NCBI lineage: Eukaryota > Metazoa > Chordata > Actinopteri > Lampriformes > Regalecidae > Regalecus > Regalecus glesne. The sequence goes on along the minus strand of OMLC01096043.1, from coordinate 13,411 downwards.
TACTTGTTTAAATGATATATCAACATTATGGGTCTCTAAGGAAAGAGAAGGTTGAGGAGGCCTGTACCTTGGCTGTAGGTGCTGACCAGAGTAGCAAAGTTGGAGAGGAGAGTGATGGCAGAGAAGTCGGCAATATCTGCAATCTCCAGTGTCCGCAGCAACGAACGCAGCCTCTCCGCACAAAACCTGAAGATACAGGCTGACAAAGTGAGTTAAGGTGCGGTCTGATCAAATTTCTGGATTTTCATAATGAGCGTGCCCAAATCATCCTGGTGGGAAGACTTAATGACTTCGGTATTCAACAACTAGTTTCATATCCTCGTCACATCTGATCCGGTCTAAGACATTCCTTTGGGAAACTCACAACTCTATGCTATGGAACAGCAAAAATACACTTTGAGTTTGTGTTTTTCCTTAAGGAGGCATCTCTGATATAGTGCAGTCATCCTACAGCCACCATTATTACATCCTGGACCAAAACTACATCCAGAACTAAGAACACAATGAGCAGGAGTTCTTCTTTCCCTTCAAAGAAACAAATGAATTTCTGAATCTGTGTCGTGGTCAGTGGAGCAGACAAGTCACATGTGCATCAGGTACCAAACTCTGTGGACAGCCAACACTAACCTGAGGGGTTTACGGTCAATGCAGACCTTGTCAAAGATGTCTTTGAGGAACTGGGGGGTGCTCTCCTGGACCACATGGTGGACCCTCAGACGAGCCTTCAGGTACTCCAGGAAACGCTTTAGAAAGCCCACAAAGTGTTCTGCTGTGCGGATGCTGCCAGGAACTGCCTCTGGAAGAGAGAAAAAGAGAAAGAGACAGAAATTATTGGAACGAAACAATGGTAAGAGGAGAGAAAAGAGGAAGAAGGAAGGGAGGTGTTGATATTTAAATGGAATACTCTAAAGAAGTTCTTGTAAATCTTTCTACTTCTTTTTATCCGTTTTACTTTACTGTTGGTCAAAAATATACACAACGCAAATCAACTGAAAGAGATTTGAATCAGAGAATATCTTCATCTGCTCCACCCTTTTGCTCTAAAATGTCCCATGAACTCAAAAAATTCATGAAAGATTAGCTGCAAAAAAGAAGAACAGTAACTTTCTTTTTGTCAGAGGGGTCAATGGCTTCCCATAATTCACCAGACCCACTAACATGATGAGCCAAATCTATATAGAACAAACAAAATGAATGCTAGATGCCCAACAAGGTACAACAGATGCTTCTGCAGTCTTTCGTCTGTCTATGAAGGTTCAGGTTTAAAGTTTTTAGCTGGCTCGTAGAGCCCAGAACACAATAGGCCTTGATAAAGTCAAGCAATCTGACCATTTGAACATGCTGGCACCATGTACCTTGGAGAATTTCATCTGGCAGTACTGGATTTGCCATGTAAATGTCAGTTTCTCTGGCAATGTTGGCCTCCTTCAGTCCCTCCACCAGCTGCCTGTACTCCTGCTTCAGTTTAGCAGCGTCCGTTTCTTTGATCCTGTCAGTGAGCAGAAGGAGGTGGGGAGGACAATGCAACATTATCTTTCTTTTTAGTTTATCATCCATCCACCATCAACTGCTTATTATTATTATTATTATCTGAAGTCAGGTGGCAGGGTCATGTTAGAGCCTGTCCCAGCACTCATTGGGTGAAAGGTAGGGAAACACTCTGGACAGGTCACACAGTCCATCCCAGGGCTTCAGCAGTTAAGGGGCTCAGTGTCTTTCTCAAGGACACTTTGATATACTTTCTGAAGGACCAGGGATTGAACCAGCAATTTTCTGATTACTAGATGACCACCGTAGCTCCTTGAGCTATGCCAACTCTAAGCTACGTGCTTCAGTTTTAACATTTGAGCATGTCAGCGCACTTTTTTCATTTCCACTGCTCAAAGAAGACACATGAATGAATATTTACTAATCTATTGCCATTTAGCCATAGAAATGTACCATTAGTCACATATTTAACAAAGAACGGGGTTCTTGAAATTAATCTCCGAACTGAGATTTGGTTCTATAGATGAAATGATACAAGCAAACCATTTTTCCATCAAGGCCCCACCACCAGTTCCCATATGACAGCTATGGCTACTTGGTAAGCCTACTCTTGGCTGGTAACCTTTGACCTCTTACTTGTGTATGGTGTTTTGGAGTGTCTCTATGTTGTTATCGCAGCGGTCCAGCGTCCGTCTTGTGATGTTCACACTCATGGAGTCGATACAAACATTGTCTGATGGAAAAGAGCAACAAAAACTGAAAATTATTCTTTGTTTTCTATTTTGAATCAAAAGCATAATTTATTACTATTACTACTACTTCTGGCTGCTTCTGTTAGGGATCATCATCTCCATCTCTTCCGGTCCTTTACATCTTCCTCTGTCACACCAGCCACCTCCATGCCCTCCCTCATTATCATAAACCTCCTCTTCGGTCTCCCAAGCTGAGCTCCCCATAATACTCATTCCTAATCTTGTCCTTCTTCATCACTCCCAATGTAAAACTTAGCATCTTCAACTCTGCCACCTCCAGCTTCACATCCTGTCTCTCTGTCAGTGGTACCATCTCCAAATCACACAACACAACTGATCTCACCACCATCTTGTAAACCTTTAATTACGCGATCACAAAACATATCCACAGAACACATAAAAAAAGATGCAGAAAAATTCTCTTAAAGTTCCTTCAAGATTTCCAAAACCAAACACAACCAAAACATCTAAGTCACAGAACAACCATCTCCACTCAGCATTCAGCATAGAGAAACTTCTCTGAAAGAGGAAACGGCTGTGTTCACAGGGACTCCGACTAAATTCGACAAGGTCACGAGGTTAAACATCACCCAGATCAGGTCATATCCTCACCGATGTTGTGGGCCTCGTCAAACACCACCACAGATTTCTTGGCCAGCTCTTTGGAGACCAGATCAGCTATCTTGGGGTCTAGGAGGTAGTGGTAGCTGTACACTACTATGTTGGCATGCAGGATCTTGTGAAGAGGGGGACAATAAAAAGAGCAAAAGTCATCAAAACGGTTTCAAAAAAGGCTAGTCCTCTTTTCATTTAAGTAATGGTAATGAACAAAGCTCCATCCAATAGGTCTTATTACCTCTTCAGACAATGTTCTTTGTCAAGGGGAATGAGACAGCACAAATACCAATAATGCAAATAAAATCTGTATTAAGATGAAAAAAAAATCCTGTCAGGCCGTGTTCAGACACAAGTCAACATATCGCTGAAGTTACCATGTTGACAGCTTGTGGGCAAGATGTGCTCACAGGATTCATACATTCATATACAACCTATCAATACATTTACTAGTTTGAGTCAAATCTATCATATGTTGGTTTTTTCTTTCATGCCATGGTCCTGGTGCCTGAACAATGTCTAAAAGTGAGAACTTGCAGACCCTAAATAATCAGCTTCTCACTCCTTTCTGTTCCACCAGGAAATGGGAACCAACATTCAGCTTCTGGTTTCAGCATAGAGAAGTGAAATTCTTGAATCTGATTGGTTACTGCAATGCCATAGGTCTAACAGTATGAAATATAGTATCCCTTCATGATGACTTACAGAGTGGCGGGCAAGATAGTAAGGACACCAGCCTTTCCTCTTGCCGTAGTCCTTCAGGTCATCCAGATTATAGATGCCGGCGGGCATGGGCATCTGGCGTCCTATAGCATCAAAATCCTAAGGCAGATGAGAGTCGGAGGACAAGTTAAGCGACCAGAAAGACTCAAAGGTACGATGAGGAAAGGTGTCCGAGGACAGGTTGACTCTCGTTGAACCCAAACCTCATCAAAACTTGTTGGGTGTTACTTAGAGGCATGCATAAAAAAAGTCCCACTTCATGACATCTGCCAGTACTCCTAGCTTCCTGTTTAGCTAAAGACGTCCACACACCCCTGGTAAAATGACAGCTTTTTGTGTGACAAAGGAAACCAGGAAAGAGAGTGTCAGAAGTTCCCCCCCAGAAACATGTCCAGACGTCAGGAACGTCCTACAGGAACAGCTGAACATCATCTGGACATAATTACAGTCACTTCAATGGATGGCAGGTGTGTACTGACTGCTATTTAACATGAGTTTGACTGTGATTGGTTGAATCTGAAAACAGCCAAACTCCAACTCTCAAAAAGGGTGTGCACACTTATGCAATGCACCCAATGAGTGCTGGAGCCTATCCCAGCACTCATTGGGTGGAGAAATACCCTTGACAGGTCATCAGTCCATCCCAGGTAAGGCGTGCAGGATTAAGGGTGGATGCCCTTCCTGATACCCTGAATGGGTTTGTACCCGCAGGCCCCCCCCCATATTTTAAACACAAAGAAGTCATTTAAAAACATAGACTGACCGCTCTGATAAGACCGACCGGCCTCTCACCTCATAGAACCGGCAGACAGGAGTGCTGGGGTTGCCATGGTGTTGTGCACGGATGTAAGAAGCTGTCAGGCTGTGACATTTTCCATCCACCTCTTTCCCCAGACGCAGAGAACTCACCTGGAGCAAATACACAGAGATAAATTCAATCTGCTTCAGATCAATCTGCACACCAACATATAGACTGAGAAACAGCTTCTTTCCAGAAACTGTGGTTCTGATGAACTCAAGAAAAATCCTCCGTCTGCTGAGACTGAGAATATTTAATCACATGTCACATTAAGGCACTCCATCTGTTCACTGCACCCTTACTGATGTTTTGGCACCTCATAGGTTGTATTGTACTTTATCACTAACTGCTCTTTATATTGCTTATGTTTTGTATTTCCTGTAAATATTATACTTTTTCCTTGCTGATATGTTGTACTTCTTATCTCTTGACTTTTTATTCTCTGTATGCACCTTTTGAGGCTGATATGATCACAATTTCACTGTGTTTGCACAATGACAATAAAGTTCCTGAATCTTGAGCTAACCAGACTAGATAGAAAGGGTCTGATATCAGTCTCTAGATACACACAGTCCTACGAAGAAAGCCAAATGTTCCACCCATGAGCCACACCACTCACAACCAGTGGCTACTAGCCAGTCACTGCAGGACGCAGGTTTGAATCCTGCATACTCCTTTTTACTTTAAACCTTACCTATTCTGGAACTGCCATGCTGGCTTACTTAAGAGATTTTCTTCATTGATAGTGTTTGCAAAAAAAAAAACTTAACTTTCACACAAAAGGTCAGACATCCACTGTGCTGACTAAAGTTTTCTCTCTTCATGAATAGCCAATGACTCCATGTGAATAATGGAGTCAAGTTCCATAAAACTACAGGTTATCTTCCCCATGGTCAAAGACACTATCCAGTTACTGTGTTCTACTGTCGAAATGTTCTGACCAGTTTGGATGAACAATGGTGCAGCAGCAGGCACGTACGTGTTGAAAACATGACTGAAAGGGGGATGATGATGTGTCCATGATAATGGATAGGATCTTCCAGCACTGTTGCCATGTACTGTGATCTAGTTTGTAATACATCAGACCGTCTGTGATATCTTTGGTCCTAGTATCCATGTTTACAGGGGTGGGAATTGTTTACTGCAGAGCTGACAGTACACCACCCACAATGGCTACTCTGCCTTGGTTGTAGTCCCTAAAAATCAGTGTCAACAGGTGTGTTTCTCTCAGCCTCCTCCATACAACTTTATCACCACACTGTTCTACTAACTGTCTGTCCAATACTAGTAATCTTTGAAATAGATACAACACACACACACACACACACAACCAGAGTTGGAGACAGCTGATGGTCTCAGTACCTCGGGGTGGATACAGAGGTTCTTCCTGGAGGACAGGGCCAGAGCCAGGAAGTTGTTGCGCTCTCCGGTTTCTTTTGAATAAAACTCCATCAGCTTCCTCAACTCCTCCACCACCTGAGGACATGGAGATTCACATACTGAATACTGAACAAAATGAGATAAATTGTGACTTTCATGGAATTAATCATTTTGGGGGGGTTTAGCAGTTTTTTTTATCCTGCTCTCTGTCCTATGCTGTCAAGTTTTTCACCACAGGCCAGTAAATTTGTGTTTAATACTTGACATTACTGTTTATCATTAATTTATTAAGATGAAGAAACTCTCAGTACCCTTACACATGAATGTGTCAACATGTTAGCAGCGAGTTTTCACCTTTTACCTCTGTGTGGGTTCAAACTGTCCAGGCTTTATGAGAGCAAACAGAAGTTTCCATTTCAATTTAAATACATGGTTTATAGCTGCTGCTTCATTCATCATTACTGAAAATATGACATCAGGAAAGAAAGGGTAAAAGTCTGGCAGCAGGGCACAGAAAGGAGAAAAGTGTGGGTGTATGTACTTATATATGGGTGGATGTGTGGGGAGCAGCTGGGGGATTGATTTGATACTACTTAGCTAATATTTCATTTTTTACGCATCACCATTAGTCCCCATGTTGTGGGGAAGGGGGTAGAGGGACTTAGAGCTTGGAGGATTAAGGCCAGATGCCCGGGTTGTTATTTCTTTAAACCTGCATTCTAGTGTGGCCCCGATTTGAAACCATCTAGTTCCATGACAGTATTTCTGACTGCAGGGCTGCTAAGCAGTCAAATGGTGAACTCACCTTCTCAATCTCAGGGACTGTTCTAGAACAGTAGATAAGCTTTGTCACTTCCAGAGGATAGGTCTGAGAGAGAGAGCGAGAGAGAGAGTGACAGAGAGAGAGAGAGAGAGAGAGAGAGAGAGAGAGAGAGAGAGAGAGAGAGTAAGCAGGTGACAAATGAGATAGATGTGATTAGGTTATGACTGTAATCATGTTGAGTTTATTATTTATAGCATCTAGGTTCGGTCACTCAGCATCTGAATTTCAAATGAATTTTCTCATCACAGTGGTTAAACTGCTGCGCACAAAGGAAAATGACAAGTCCCACCACTTGTGGGATGTGAATGAATAATACACATAGAATTGAGTTTGAAGAAGAAGAGGACTTGTTGTGTCTAACAAGCAAATATGACAAACAGGCTGGTAGAAGACCCTTACAAAGAAATCATCACCCTGTACCAAGAAGGTAAAGGGTGATGGTGTCAAATGAGGCTTAAGGGTCAGACTTCAGCTCAAGGCATTAAGTCAGAAAATGTACACCCCTTAGATCTGCTGAGCATTACAGTCTAGCTACAGCTTGAACCCAGTGGATGTCGAGAAGACATCTTTATAGTCGCACAAGTCTTTACAAGAACAACAGAACTCACCTTTTGGTAAGCAACAATAAGCGACAGCAGAGAGATGGTCTTCCCTGTCCCTGATGGCATCTCCAGAACGCCATGACCCTAAACAAACAAAAAAGCACTTGAGAACTGAGACCAAACATGCACTTTCTCCCTCACCATTACCCAAAAGACTGAATGTGACACAACCCAGTTTGTAATTCTGTATCAGGGGAAATAGGGGGCAGCATTGTGCAACAATTAGCACAGTTGGCTCACAGCAAGAAGGTGCTGGTTCTAATTCTGTCCCAGGTTCTTTCTGTGAGGAGTTTGCATGTCCTATCCATGTATGTGTGGGTTTCCTCCCATCACCAAAAAGTCATGTAGGGACTGAAGACATGACTTGGCTTTAAGCAGTCCATCAAATGGTGACAGTGTAAAAAGCTACACAAGGTCCCTTAATTAAAAAAAGAACATTCTGTTGACCATATTGTCTTACCTTAGCATCCAGTGTCCTCTTTAGCTCCAACATATAGGAGTACTGCTCAGGATAAATGTAGTCATATGGGAAATACACCAGTAAACCATCGATGTTGAGCCTGTAATAAAACCATGGTGAGATCATTGACTGGCTATAGTGCTTCACATGCACTACTAGGAAAGCTGCCAGAGACTCCAGACTGACAAACACAGCTTTCACACTTGAATGCACCATTGATCATCTTAGAACTATCATTTCCAATAATTGTAGTGATCTAATTGTGTTACATTACCTCCTAGACGATCCTAGTGAGACTTCGCAGCTAAAATGAATCATCGAATGTGCTCGATTTCCCATGTACTCTTAGCTAACACGTAAAGTTACATCACCTCCTCTGGAAAAGACGTTTATAACGTGCACAAAGACATCCTTAATTATGTTTTATCACTACAAAGCAAACTTATAACTACTGCTACTTCTCACTGCTACTGTGTGGTAGTACAACTATTTAGTCCGTGTACCATACTACGATGACTATGAAGAACTCTATGATGCTAGTTTATAGACACTCGAAATCAAGTCACTTTGTATGAGAAGGTCTGCTGAATGACTAAATACGAAGTCACAAAAAGAGGTAAATACGAAGTGTCTAACTACACCGGAGCGAATCTGGCTGACGTTATCAACATCCCTGCTGAAGGCTGCCGTCTCAGCTCGGTTAGCAAATCCAAAACTTTACTCCAACACGTCTACCTTCATCCTGCCACAGTACCGCCACTTACTTCATGTTGGTTAGGACCCTTGGAAGTCTTTCTTATTCTTTAACAATCCGTCTGAATCAGGAGAACTTGGCTTCTCTGCCGGCAGTAGGAATGTAGCTGTGTATCCACCTGCACGCCACTTGAACTAAACTACAACGGAACTGCACAAGGAGGAAATGACCCGGAAGACGGGACTTCTACCGGGTCACTCATTCAAAATAAAACCATATGTTTCTAATTGTGCTTGCGTACAAAGGTCAGTGGGACGTGCAGAGCTGAGGATAGAGTGGCAGTCCGCCATCGTTTAAGGACAGATATCAGAGGAAGATGGTAACTGTGGTATTGGTGGTATCGTGAATCTCAGAAGGGAGGTGCTCCTATAAAGGCTGATGGGGCGTCTTACCCTCTCCTGCTCAATCCATGATACGTTTGTTTCTGGTGTTGTTTGAGACATAGTTGGTTCATTGCAACTGGCCTTTTGTTTCAATTTTAATTTAACTCTTATGAAATTAAAGACCATTTACTACTCCTGCTACTTTACTACCCCGTCTGTCTCTCGCCCTGTCTCTCTCTCTAACAAACAATGGCCAAATTTAGCCTAAGCCCAAATTTAAGCAAATCTTCAAACCCTGCATGTTGAGCAGACCCAGATGAGCAGATCACACTGGATGGATGGATGAATGAAGAGGTGGATTGAAATAACATAACTCCTCTGCTTCGGTCTTTATATATTTCTGTTTTGGGCTTTCACGTTTTGCATCTGTATGATTTAACGTATAATATATTAAAAAAGAGGTGGGACCAGAAAAGTGCTTTGGTTCACCCTACACCCTTTTCCAACAGGGACATGCATCATTTGAGTTGTTTCAGAGAGTTTGCGAAATATGTTCTCTTATTTCCATTTGTTCCGTATTACTGCTCCCATGGGTTATTGTAACATGTTCAAAATGAAATCAATCAATCAAAACTCAGATTGCTTCATTGGTTTGACATAACACTTAAGCATTGTGTTGTGTGCAAAATGGACAATCCATCTAACTATCTAGCTATCCCTCCATCCATCCATCCCTCAGTGTATGCATTATAAATCACCACATCCACTAGTTCATGTAAAGGACCGCATTTATTCATAGATTTAAAGTTATATGCTATGTACAGTTTATGACATCTGAAGCCTGGAATACTATGATAATAATGAAGACGTTAGTGGACGTCAGTGGAGTGTCCTGGTGAGCATCCCAGGAGAATGTCCGTGTTTTATTCATTTCATTTTAAAGACATTTTCAGACATTTTCGAGAAAATCTGCTGGATTAAAAAAAATAAAGCTCCCTTTCTCTTCGCTTTACAGATACGTGATGGTGCAGGTACACAAAGCAACCACTGGGTGGCAGTGAAGAGACACTCAGGCTTGCAGCTGATAAAGGAAACCTCCCATCGTCGTTTAAGGTCACATCTCTAGAGATGTGCTCCTTATGTAACACACCGTCCGCGATGTTCTAGAGAGGGGCAAAGCTTCATCCATGCAAACTTTGAGAAGTGGCACAGATTCCTGAAGCTGAAACCAGAGGTGAGGGCACCCCAGGCCTTAACTTGCGGAACGAAGAGTAAAGTACTAAATGCTTGAGTGCTGGTTTAGTATAACATAAATGTGACCTTTGACCTCTGCTTGCCGAAATACTCATTTTCTAAACAGTCATGTAGTGACAACATTCGGCACCCTGACAAGAACCAAGATTACATGAGTCTCTCTTAAGTGTTGTGGTCATGTGCAACCAAAGCGTCCATGGTTCCTGTGACCAAAGCTGATCCCAGAAGGGACTGGAAGTCCTGCAGAGCCGTGCAGCTTCGCTCACAGCTGGCAAATCCCAGTTCGTCTGACAGACATCCACGTCTCATTCAGCAGGCCAATAGATAATGACAAACAAGGGAAGAAGACCAGATACGATCTCTCAGCAGAGGTCCGTCTCAGAGACAACACCACTTCATGTGACTGCTCCAAGTGGCAACCGCCTCCACAGTCATGTTGGAGACGTGTTGGTTTTTTTTAAGAGGCTTGCTAAAAAGACAGCCCGGATAAAGGAAAAGGCCCCTAAGGGCCAGTCTGTTGCCTCGGCTTTTGTTGTGTAGGACAGCATCCACATAATAACTCCTACTGGCTCTTCCAGCACCACTGACATTTGTCTTGACATTCATTGACATTTCCATATCTTCAACCCTGTGGGTATATTTGTGATGCACAAATCATGTAGTGTCCCTTTAAATCAGACACACCCTCCCCTCCCTGCTGTCCAATAGTCTCTTCCTAGACTTTCAACCACCGCCCCCATACACACACACACAGACACCATCCTTCACAGCTCACAGCGGTCGTCCACTGCCATGTAGCGGTCCATGATGCTCAGCACATCCTCCAGAATGGACGGCCCCAGATCCAAGTCCAGCCCGGTCATGGAGTCTGACCGGGACATGCCCGCGGAGGATGAGGACGAGGAGGAGGTTGGCGTGAAGTAAACGAGGCCCACCGCGTGACCCGGGGCACAGGGCGAGTCACTCCGCTCGCTCCGCAGGTCCTCATTGCTAAGCCCGGCATCAGAGTCCAGGCTTAGGCCTTGCCGAGCCTCCAGGGGCCCACAGGTCTCGGAGGCCGAGTCCTCTGAGGACACCTCCGAGAAGGAGCCGGAGGATGGCACTAGCCTCCGGAGAGCCGGGGATAAGGAGATGTCGCGGCAGGGCTCCGACGCCAGGCGGCCTAGCTCACCGTTCTCACACTGGTGCGGCCCCGGGTGGTGTTGCTGGGGGTGTCCCTGGCTGAAGCCGTTGCTCTGGCCGTACGTGTGTGCGTTGCTGTGGCGGTCGGGTTGCTGGTGATAGTGGGACCCCAGAGAGGCGGCCGCGGCGGGGTCGTCAAGGTGGAGTCGTGGGGGTTTGGGCGGGGCCTGCTCGTGGGCGATGAACACAGGCATGGAGATGGTGGTCTTCAGAAGGCCCACGGGGGAGTGGTGGTAGTGGTGTCCGTTATAGGAGTAGTCGTGTGTGTTCTGGTTGGGGGTGAAGTCCTCGTCAAGGCACCGCTCCATGCTCTGCGAGCGCCCATTGGTCTGCGACCGGCTCAGTGAGGACAGCATGTTCATGTTGCCCTGGAGGAAGCCCACGTCGCCGAACATGTCGCCCTCGCCCTCCGGACCCACGTGGGCACTGTGGCGGACGTCGCCCAGCGGGGGGCTGATCATGTCGCTGGACAGCACATCTCGCAGCCTCACCTTCTTGCCCCTCTTGGGAGTGGTAGTTTTCAGGTACATGGGTGTTTTTGCAGGCATCTTTGAGGTGACCTTGTCGCTCCGCCGCAGTCGCTAACTCTCGTCTGAGCGAGGTAAAGGCCGGGGAGCTCAGTCGGTGATGAAGACAGACACTCCTGCTGTCAGGAGGGTTGACTGGGACCTCTGTGGACGGACTAAATGTGTCTGGATCCAGACACAGTGGAGACTGCCCGTTAGGACGACTGAGAGGAAGATGAATGGTATGAACTCTCTGTCTCTCTGTCTGTCTGTCTGTGTCTGTCTATCTGTCTCTCTCCTCTGCTGACGGTCTCAGTCTGGGTTGTTTCTTGGAGTTAATGTCAGAGTATTTAGGTCGTTCAGCTGGAGTAGAAACAGCAGCGACCTCCAGAGGTGGAGCTTCCTGCTGACACGTGACTGCAGGAGGGTTGGAGGAGGCCGTGACCTTGGATCCTCTCTCTCTCTCAGAGACACTGTGTCCAAACAAACGTTGTTTCTTCTTCTTCCTCCTCTCCAAAGAACTCACTCACACACCAACACTCCTCCTCCTCCTCCTCCACTCGCTCTCCCTCTGTATCTAGGTGAGGTGAGGATGAAGGATTCCGTCTGGCTGCCTCACCACGCCTCGGCACTCCGGGGCCGTCGACCGCCGTTTAGAACCTTCTGGAATGTGGCACCGATGTGCGAGAGATCTGCGGAGAGATGGGAGAGAGGGGAGAAAAGTGTCAGAGGAGGGAGCGAATGACACAAAGTCACAGAGAGAGGTGGCAGGCTGGGAAAAAGACACAGACTGTGAGAGAGGGGGAGAGGAGGGGAGATAAACGGAGCAGCGGATGGAAGGGGGAGAGCAATGAAAGGAAGAATGGGGGAGGGGTGAGATTTACAGCCTTCTTCTCTGCAAGTCAAGGGCCAACAACATTATGAGGAGACTTCCAGAAACCTCACTGTTTACCGAGAGGAGCCCACCCGCCCCACGTCGCCCCGCGGTGGGTGTGAGGGGGCGTGGTCTCGTACCCGTCTCTGTGAGGACCATTGTTGAGTGTTGTAGCCATAAGCACGAGGACCTTTTTTAACAAGGTGAGGACATTTTGTCCCTCCTCACTTCTTCACGGGTCCATATCAGGGTCAGGACTTGGGTCCCGGGCTAAGGTTGGAATTAGAGTAAGGGTCAAAGTCAGCCATGAACTTCTGACAGATAAGGTTAAGGCCTTGGAAATAAATGTAGGTAAGGAAGAAGAAGAAGAAGAAGAAGGAGGAGAAGAAGAAGGAGAAGAAGAAGAAGAAGCAGTAGAAGAAGTAGAAGAAGAAGAAGAAGTACAAGAAGGAGGAGAAGAAGAAGAAGGAGAAGAAGAAGAAGCAGTAGAAGAAGTAGAAGAAGAAGAAGAAGGAGGAGAAGAAGAAGAAGTAGAAGAAGAAGAAGAAGTAGAAGAAGAAGGAGGAGAAGAAGAAGAAGAAGAAGTAGAAGAAGAAGTAGAAGAAGTAGAAGAAGAAGAAGAAGAAGGAGAAGAAGAAGGAGAAGAAGAAGAAGCAGTAGAAGAAGTAGAAGAAGTAGAAAAAGGGGGAGAAGAAGAAGAAGTAGAAGAAGAAGAAGAAGAAGAAGAAGAAGAAGAAGCAGTAGAAGAAGTAGAAGAAGAAGGAGGAGAAGAAGAAGTAGAAGAAGGAGGAGGAGGAGAAGAAGAAGTAGAAGAAGAAGGAGAAGAAGTAGAAGAAGAAGAAGAATCTTCTGTATCAAGCCATCCTATTGTATAGG
>OMLC01096042.1:0-12707 GCA_900302585.1 Regalecus glesne | reverse complement strand
CCCCCCCCATCAACAATGGTGACCTGAGTCTAAGTCATTGTCCTATAGTCGGTCAGTCAGTAAGCAATCTTCTACTAGTCCAAGTCAAACGTACAACAAACAGCACTAATAGAACATTCGAACACGTAAACTAACAACATAAATCATAACGATTGACTCACACTCACATTCCTTTGTGCTGAACAAGTGCTATACCGCAGCCCATTCCCCCGGGGCTGCTGCATTATCAAAATTGCAGGTTATTGGCCAATGTACCTGTCATATCAATGATATTTCATTGTTTGCCAATCACCAAACATGTAGTGTAGTAACAGTGTCATTAATGTTGGTACCAGTCAATCATCGTCCTCGTCTCGACCAGTTTACTCAAATTTAAGGCAGTCAATATGCTGAAACGAAAAAAACGACACAATCCTGAATGGTGTAAAAGATGTATATAATCATCACCAAAAATGCCAAGGATGACTTCATTCATTTTGCAAACTTTGCTGAGCTTACGTTAACGTGAGCAGCAAAGGAAAGGAAGCTGTTGAACAGCATGCTACCAAGTATAAGACCAATACCCATTGTACTGGTCAGTCATCCTTTACTTAATATTTACTCATTCGTCAACACTGATTGATGAAAAAAATATCCACAGCCGAGCAGTGCAAAGTATATCACCAATGCTAGAGAGAAACCAGAGGGGAGGAGATGAGACGCTAATGTGACCATAAAATGACAGCGAAATGCATCAGAGACTATATCTATTTGTTATTCACTTGGTAATGTGCATTAGTTCTATTTTAGCTCACCGTGAGTTTCTATTGAGTTTCTGCTGTCATTTATGGTTGCTCTCAGTGAGGGTGGGGCTGGCCCTCCACACATACATAGATACACTTGGGAGACCATGAACTGGAAGCTATCCATTCATGAGTTTTCAGAAAATGTGCTGTATCGTGATATATATTGTTATTGGGATATGAAATGACCTATATTGAGGTTTGAGATTTCTGTTAGATTGCACTGCCCTAACCTAATGGGCTATACAAATACAAATGACTTAACCTTAACCATCCCACTTATACCTAAAGCTAACCAAGTCAGTGTGTCATGTAGTAAAGTGGGTGTTTTGTGCAGATACTGCAACAGTGCAGTTAAACCTACTTGTTTTCTTTCCCAGCCGGCCAATGCGACTGGTTTAGTTTTAGGCTCACAACCTCAATGATTAACATGATTAACGTAAACATGTTAAAGGAAGCACAAGAAATAAAAGCATAGACAAATCATCCACGGTAACATCTTCTTTCCTGTTTCTCAGGGGTCACCAAAGGAGATTTTAAATTCCATTGGTGCTCTGTCAAGGCACAGGACTAATGGGAGCCATTATTAACCTAGCTTTGATTGATCCAGTATGGTCTTGTCAATCCCCATACTCATTTTGGCCAAATTTTCATGTTGGATGGCCTTCCTGACACAACCACTAACACTCTGGATGGGAGTACTGGATGCCATCCAGTACTCATGGACTTGCATCCATGCCTGTCACCAGCTGGTGCAACATATAAGCAGCAAATACATTACTTAGGAAATACTGATCTTGTTCTTATCTTTGAATAGGACAATATTGGAATTGGAACATTGATTTCATCCTGTCAGTTAAAAGCTGGTTTTGGCTAAGTTTGATCACAACTGTTATGAAGGTTATTGTTTTAATTTTGTGTCTTCACTTGAAGGTCCACCGGTTTGTCCCTTTATCCTCCTTTTTGAGCTTTGGTGTTCTCATTTTGGGGGTCGTGACTTTTGACACCCTGTGTACTGTGGTTAAGTTAACCCTATGTAAAAGTCTTAGACTTTCTGTCCTATACATTTCAGACTTTAGATAAGGCTTGAATCCTGAACAAAGATTATTTTGTGCTGCAAACTTACAAGTCAGTTCTTTTCCCTATCAACTCTGACCCCAGCTTATGTAGACATTTCAGTTGGTCTGACGATCATCCCTCCAGGTAAATTGTTATCTTCAATGTTTGCTTTATCAATTTTATGTGTTTTTTTTATCCGAGGACATAATGCTGTGGTTGGCCACCTTTTTCCCTCCCTGTGCACTACCAAAGGTCACATGGTGTTTACTCATTAGTCTCTCAGTACATGTTTTCTATATTGACGTTCAAACTGAATGGACAGTGAAAAAAAATGCATTTGTTTGTTTTTAGCAGGAGGGAAATACAATCATAGGCCAACTTGGAACGTGTGCGTGTGTGTGTGCGTGTGTGCGTGTGTGTGTGTGTATCTGTAAGCCCTTCTGTATTTTGATCTTGTATGTCTGGGTTTGTTTATCTGTGTATTTGTGTGTCTGTGTATATCTTATGTCATAGATATGTATGTTTGTGTATGCACGTGTATGTACATTGGAAAAGTGTGTCTGTTGTCTGTGTGTGTATATAGGCATGCATGGATTTGTCTTTGTCGCTTTGTAGTTTGTGTGTGCGTGTGTGTGTGTGTGGGTCTGTGTGTGTGTGTGTCCATCTTATTTCCACTATGGTTATTTCCATTTCTCCCCACCTTTTGACAGATGGATGTTTTTTCATAGTCAATACTTTTCAACATTTCTTCATTTGTTTGCTCTGGAGCATTACACTGATTTATTGCTCGGTCCATTATCCTTCATTGGGGTTTAGTCATAGAAGAGAGGTTTAAAGAGCAGGTTTGTATTCTCGCTGGCAGCTCACTCATACTCACTCAAACAACTTTCTGGTTCAAAGGCATAGCAGTATTGTTAGGCAGAATTGTTATAGTTTTAAATGGTGCGTGTGACATTTCGAAGAACAACTTCAGTCATTTGGCTGAGATTATTTTTAGTATTTGCATTCGCTCTTTCATTCAGTAAACACTACCGCGAAAGCAAGGGTCGTGCATTGAAGGATTTTAGTTTACAATATGTCTTTCTTAATTATCTTCTTATTTATCTTAATTAACTGAGTATCTTAATTATCATATTATCTTCTTTAAATCTTTCAAATATGACTCCGTCCATCACGGCCTGTTTTAAAAAGCTTGTATTTTTTTCCATACTACTTGAAGTGGAGTTCATCTTGAGGTCCAGCACATCCATAGCAATTAAAATGATGAGGGTAAACAGGCAGCAAAAGTCTTCCTTTACTGCTTTTAAAACTACTATCGGCTGTTCCTGTTAGGGGTCACCACAGTGGATCATCCATCTTCATGTCTTCCTGTCCTCTATATCTTCCTCTGTGACACCAGACACCTGCATGTCCTCCTTCACCACATCCATCAACCTCCTCTTTGGTCCTTCTCTTTTCCTCTTGTCTGGCAGCTCCTTATTCAGCATTCTTCTCCCAATATACCCGTTATCTCTCCTCCAAACATGTCCAAACCATCTCAATCTTGCCACTCTTGCTTTATATCCAAACTCTCCAACCTGAGCTGTCCTTCTAAAATATTTATACTTGTTATAACTAGATGTAAAATTGATGTAAAAATTTAAATTTTTTAGCATAGTTCCTGTTGTCATTTTGACTTTTCAAGGGTTTTGATAAGCCATAAAACATTAACGTGGAATCCTTTTATTTAGCATAAAATTTTAGCAACTTTATTTTTGAATTAATTTCAGTTTAGTTGCTTGGCTAAAAGGTTTTTTTCTGCTGTTTTAGATTATTTTACCAAGTGAATTCACCGTTATTGCTCAATAAACTGACTGACATTGAGGATTAGATTAGCTGCATACCCCACATCACACTTTCACTGCATGTATCCTCTAAGAACCTATAGTGGACTCCCAATTCAATAAACCGTCTCATAAATGGCACAGGAGAATATCGGTAACATGAAATCGTTGATTTAAAATGCTGTTGTTTTGTATTTCATACATTTTCATATGTCCAATTGGAGTTTGAAGGAGAGAAATGGAATATGTAATTTATGACTGTCACATTTCTGTTCTGTCTAGTGGGGAAACAAACACAAATGCTAACATGTTTTACAGCCTCAAAATAAAACCACGTAAAAAATTTGATGACTGTCCATAGAGTAAGAAAAAGTCATCTTTGTGTGCATGTTTATTTGTATTGCAAGCATTTTGCTGACAACATGATTCAGACTAACTTACAGTGAAGTGAGTGAGTGAGTGGGAAGAGGGCTCATCTCTCTCTCTCTCTCTCTCTCTCTCTCTCTCTCTCTCTCGTCAAAGCTTTGATGGGTAAAGAAACAAACTCCCTTATCGTTCCCACAAGGGAAAATTTACAATGTTCTACATTTCAAATTGTAGATCCTATTGTATAGGACCGGTGAACTGCCACCATATGGAAGTCAGGGAAAGATGTGTAAAATGTGTTTGCTAGTTTTTTAGAGTGGTGCTGAATACAGGGTTATGTCTATTTGATGGCCATCTGCTGGGATTTCTTGAATGTGCTACAGAAGACACTACTCAAGTCCTTTGACTCACTGCTTTGCATCTGAACAGGTGTGTGCTGGCATTAAGATAACAGAACACTAGTGTGAGGAGAGAGAGAGAGAGAAAGAGAGAGAAAGACAGAGCGAGCCCTCAACCTCACTTAATTTTAAAAAAGAGTGAGAGAAACAGAGAAATAGCAAAACAAACAGAGAGGATGATTTCCAGGGAGAGGCCGATGTGTCTAATGTCTTGTCACAGTATCACGTAGAGACTTTATTGTTTACTCTTCCATATAAATTAGGCGGCCACTCTGCAAGCATTTCTCAATGCAGCCCCTTCCCAGACAGTCTTGGAACCAGCAGGGATGGTTCACTGGCTGTTTTGATAATTGTAGAGTGAATAGAGAATAACGTCATATGTCTTCGTTTCTCATTGGGACATAAATAAGACTGGTATCAGGTATGAGTCTGAGGGGCAAATCGACTTATTTTTTATACAGCACTTTTCTAGTCTCGCAACCACTCAAGACACTTAGATGTCGGAAATAACCTGATGAACAGTTTGTCCCAATACTGACAGGACATTTTTTGTCTGCAATGACTATGTCTGATGGAAACTATTTCTAGTACACAGTTTGGTAGGACAAATACTCTTCTCCCTTGCTTCCATACCACGCAAAGGTCAGAGTTCATCTACATAACCGCAACCCTTAAACATTCCACGCTTTGCTTGTGAGCACTTGCTGTCATGAGACTTCAGTCCAGGAACTCTCGGCTAACAGGTGGTCTCTTTGGTCACAACATCATCTTGCTCTCCAAGGATGCTTTTTGGAGTGGTGTGTTTTCATCTTGAAATGCCTCATGGTAAATGGAGTTGTTCTTATACAGTGCATTTCTAGTGTAACGACCACTGAAAGTGCTTTACAATGAATGCCTCACATTTACTGAGTATAATTTGAACCCGCAATGCCTGACTCCCAGGCATGTGCTCTACCCACTGAGCCACCGCAGCTCATAAAGATTTCAGCACTTGTACATAATCTATCCATCTGTCCATCCATCCATTGCCAACCACTTATCTGAAGTCAGGTAACGGGGGAACTGGAGCCTATCTTAGTTTTCATTGGGCAAAAGGCGGGGACACACCCTGGAAAGGTTGCCAATTTATCACACAGCAGAGCAATAGGATGGGTTAAATGCAGAGAACCAATTTCCTTGCAAGTATGTACAATGATAAATGAAGTGACTTCTTCTTTATGTACTTTGTGATGGGATTATTTGACACTAACTGACAAAATGCCTTGGAAGATCACTACACTGTACCCATTTACTATACTCTGAGCCACCAATCCTTTCATACCAGCAGTGATCATTGTGAATTTATGTTTGGTCAAAATACATGTACTTATTTTCACAAAACTGAAGGGCAGGCTCACATGGGTATAGGGGTGAGGTTGGATAAAGGACTCTAGGTTCGCAAGTGTCCCCCTCTAGGTCGTTTGGGTGCTCATGTTTAAGTAAAGGGAAAATACTCTTGCATCGTTCTCCGATGGCCAAGCACTGTGCTTTCCCCGTGAGACCATGATGTGTGGACTAGTGAGGGCTAGTGGTCATGTGACTTGGAGGAGTCACATGCTATAGCTTCCTACTCCCTGTTGACCCTGTAAAGGGGCATTGAAAGCAAAAGATCCAGCCATCAGGAACTTGGGGAATTTAGGTGGGGGAAAAAGAGACAACTTTTTTTTTAAAGAATAAGAAAAAAAAAATGAGGGGTAGTATAGCTTTGGAAGTAGGGGAGTTGTCTAATAATTGTAAGAGTGGTGGTTTTATCCCCGGTTCCTTCAGAGAATATGTTGAAGTGTCCTTGAGCAAGACAATTAACCCTTAATTATGTGGGTCAACAGATGAAAATTAGCCTGGTGGCTAAATCTGGAATACTTAAATTTTAATATGTACCGTCCCTGTGAAAAAAGCTAAAAAAAACAACTACCTGGGTTACATAAAGATTGAAAAAGCTGCTCAGTCGGCTAACCTATGTGAAACAATTTTGTTTCTGAGGGGGTCTGATTAATGTAAGATTTCTTCTAGCTCAAATCCATAAACAAACCTGAAATCAGATGGTGTTTGCTGGCCGTGGAGCAATATTACACTTTAGTGCAGCAATGTTATTTTTTCCAATGGCTGGTCCCATGAGACTTCGCTGTCAGCCTGTGACATAACAAATAATAAATTAAAATAAAATAAAAATCCCTTATCAGTCCCGCAAGGGGAAACTTGCAATTTGTGGCACGATTCACCTCACAGAGCAGTCTGAACTTCTATTTTCTCTGACAAAATTTAAAAGCATTTAAGAAACTGGTAGGTCACAAGCAAACCGCAGTAGAGCGAGAGACAGAGAGACACAGTGTGAGAGAGAGCAAGTTAAATCCAGCCTGGACATTTTGATGCTCAGCAGGTCTGTCCTCTGCTCCGTCCAGGCCCGTGTCAGAAAAACAGGCTCCCAATCAGCAACACAACATCACTTTCATTAAAGCTCCACCCACAATGATTTTGATGGAAAGTAAACAGATGGTAAGAATATAGATAGGAAGATCGATATCTTCAAACAAACAGTTCATCCAGATGAATGAAAATAAAGAGCTCATCGATTCTCTCGTCACGGGTGATTTCATAAATGCTCCACTAAGAGACATCCCTTGTGACCAGGTCTCAAGGCAGTGAGATTGCAGATCATTGTGTCAACCATTATATACAGCATCCTCCTCTGCTGAAGTAAAATAAGGATACTGATAATCCATTTTGTACTTGCAGCCACCTGAGTCACCTCTCAATATGTTGTCTTAAGAAGTTTGATTTCAGTTTAAGTGACTTGCTCATTCTGTCTACAGGAGTGACTCAACATCATAGCCTTTAGCCCACTGATTTTTTTTGTTTGAGAAGTTACAGGGTCCTTACTGTGTGTGTGTGTGTGTGTGGGGGTGGGTGGCCTGAAAGCTTTGCAACCCTCTTAAAACCATGGTTCCATTTGAAAAAAGGCACATAAATCACACCATGTCGCCTGGAGTGTAAATAACATGTGGCAGATTGGTTTTGGTGAAAATGAGCAATGAACAGCATCAGCAACCATGTTGAATATACTTAAAACACAGTCCAGGGATATACGGATATGCAGCATTATCAAGTATTTCATGTTTCTTTTTCTGACCTGCAACCTCACTCTCTGTGCCCAATGTCAGGCCCTGTTGCCTGTGTGATATGTCATCTCAGTATGAAGTCAGGCCACTGGATTGACTGTCAAAATGTCCTCACCAACATCCTCAGGAAACCCGGGGCTCACTTGAAGAGATGGCAATCAATAACCAATCACAGGCAACCTAAGCAGAACATCTCCATAAAAAAACAAAGATAGATATGATAAATGGTTAATGGATTTATTTTTTATAACACTTTTCTAAGTCTGTGTCCACCCCTATATTGTGGGGACTAGTCTTGAGATAAAACGGGACCTCTCTTTTGGCTACCGACCACTCAAAGCGCTTTACATCGTATGCCTCACATTTACCGAGCATGGGGGATTAAGGCCGAATACCCCCTCCCCATCCTCTGGTGGGATCGAACCCACTACACCCGACACGAAGTCGCACGCTCTACCACCGGGTCACCGTGGCTCCAATGGTGATGAGGATGATAATGACTGAAGAATAAGATGCTTTCACCTACACCTTATTTTAAATTTTGCTGGGAATTAGAAAGTGTTGAGTGCGAGGTAGTCTCTATTTATATCCGTCTGTCCCATTTACCGCCCATTCAGAGTCTGAGCAACACAAATTAATCCTTTTATTACACACGCAGCATGAAATAGCCTGCTGCTGCTGGTAATACTGGGAAAGAAGAGACGGGGGCTCGTCTGAGAATAATACAGAAAGAGAGAGCGAGAGAGAATTGCTATTGTTAGATAATGTGTTTATTTAAATTATCTATCAATCTATCTGTCATCTATCCATCTGTCTTTCTATCTATCTATCTCTCCAGCTATGTGTAGCATAATCAGTAAGTGCTACTTCACTGTGATTTGTTTTAGCCCAGGGAATAATTAACGGTTCGTTGCCAAGTGATCAGAGAGGTGCAAAAGGTTCATAATGATAAAAGCTGGTCAGAGATATATTTTACATCTAAACCACTGAAAGATTTGTAGATGAACGGTGATATTTCAAACCCAAGAAATAGAAAAAAAGAACTGGTGTTGGTCCCTGGCCACTGCAGCTGCTCACTGTTCCTATATTATAGGATGGGTTAAATATAGAGAATATTAAATTGTATGTATTTACAATTAAAAATAAATAAAGCTTCTTTTATGAGACCATGAGTTGTCAGTGAAACAGCTCGGAAGAATCGGATGTTGTCTGCACAGTTATAGTACTAGTGTAGTAAGTGATTTTATTATTTTCACAATTTTGCCTAAAGGAAACACATACAGTGTATATATAAGAGGGCCCAGGATTACAGTAAGGTACTACCATAGTAGCTTCTGAGGCCGTACGTCATGTTACGACCCCTGTTTATATCTGTTATTCAACAAGGAGAAATCACAGTTCCTACCATTGATTCCAAGCTGTGATGACACTGCCCTGTGTTTGATCCCCCTGTGATCCTGTTGGTTAACATAATGTGAGTCGTTATGAAAGGACTTTTAATAAAGCTATCTTTATTTGTCAACAGCTTATCAACTTACCCGAAGTCAGGTTGTCGAGTCATGCTAGAGTCTATCCCAATGCTCATTGGGTGAAAGGCAGGGAAACACCCTGGAGACGTCACCATTGCATTGCTGGCCTTGAGCAGTTAGAGGTTCCGTGTCTTGCTCAAGGACACTTTGACAAGCTTTCTGAAGGAACCAGGGATTGAACCACCGATGTTCTGATTACTAGATTGACTGCTCTACCTTCAGAGCTATGCATGCTGGAAACAAAGAACACAGAAGAAGTTTGCCTTAGGGATGGAAGCAGAAATTATGATGAGAGAACAAGGGGGTTGGGCGGGCTTTGAGGGAGTCGAATGAGAGAGTGGAGGAAAAGAGAGGTGGTGTAAACATACAGGGAAAGTTAGCGAGTTCGAAGTATAATGAGAGAAGTTTGCCAATTAGAATGATTGTGTATGGAAGCAGGAAAGGAGAGACACCAACAGATAGAAATAAAGAGAGAGAGCCAAGGGGAAGGGAAGAGAAAGAAAATACATATTGGGCAGAGAAAGGGAGACTGGAAATGGATAGAAATGGTGAAAGAACACACGCAGGCATGGCAGTCGGATAGAAACACACAGTGAAACTATATTGAGGCCACGCTGGCTCTGCAGTACAGTGTGTGCCTTTTAAGTCAGGTGTCGCGGATTTGATCCCACTTCGGTGCATCAGGAAAGGGCATTTGACCTAAATGCCTCATGCTCAGTAAATGTGAGGCATATGTTGTCAAGCAGTTTGAGTGGTCACTAGACTAGAGCATGATTTAAAAATGAGTCCGTTTACCATTTAATGAACAGAGATTTGTATTTTTGCCGAGTGTGAACAGTATTTCTCTGTACTGAGTGGTGCCCAGCTCTGTTCTTGGAGAACTCCTTTCCTGCCAGTCTTCACTCAATTAATCAAACTCTTGGTCGGGAGGTAATTAGTAGAATAAGGTGTGTTACACCAGAGTCAGATGACTCTAGAGGCTGGATGGCAGCTCTGCCGGAGCAGGGTTGAACACCACTTCTCTACAGTATGATCTACAGGCATTGGCCTATGGAACACATTTCAACCCCCCTCCCCACACACACAAGTATAATTCTTATCATGTAGAAATTAAAAAGGAACGTCCGACACACCACACTACTCTTTAAATATTGATGAAGAGCTATCTCCATCAGTCATTGTGCTGGATGACGTCCTTGGCAAACCTCAAATCTAATTGCCATTGCCATGAAAAAAAAAATCTGTTACCTTTGTTATTTATTTATGTACTATTTAGTAAAAGCTAACTTGATAGCCAGATAATGAAATGGTGATTTAAGGTGAATTATATGTATTCAATTCATGTCACATGACAAAATTAGCAAATACATTTTTAGATTACGGAATTTACTGCTTTCTGATAGGCTGTGTGAAGGAACACAGGGAAGCAGTGTATACCATATGTGGCTACTGATGGATACAATCTTTTTTTTACATGTTTGATATTTAAAAGTGAGTTGGGCTCACAGCCCTACCAGTTTTGCGGTTCATGTCTACAGGCAAGATAAACTATAAGGGAAATTAAATTTAGAGAAGTGCTGCAGAGCCAGAGACACATGGAAAGGAGAAAGATACTGTTGGCCGTCTTTCTACTCCTTCAATGTGCACAACTTTCTTGAATACGTCTTAGAATTCAAGTTGATAGTGAACCAACTCTTATATATTGAGGACATGTGTCATAGTGATCAGCCGCTGTTTCTGCTGTTGCTGCCATTTGTTTTGGCAAAGCTGTATTCATCTACGGCCATCTAATAAAGGCTTGCTAAACTGAACTGGCTTGACGGCGACACAGAGTTACGAGTCCTTATCATGTCATTGCTTTGGACATCCCGGGCCAGACAGAAAACAAGTACAAAGACCCATGAGTATGGACATACACACAAATACTCAAGACATAACCTCTCACATGGTAGACATGGGGTCTATAATAGCTGTTTTAAAGAAATAGTGCAGAATCCAAAATAATATAATATTTTTCTCCCCACTGACAATTTCATTCAGTACATTTCATATTCATCCATCCAGAATTTCCTAGTAGGTACCCAGCTCCTGCTGGCCAGCAACATTATCATACAAGTTGGAACAGCTGAGACCCTCTACGGTTCACCCAAAATCAATATAATGCTACAGCTGTTTGTGATGGCAAAATCAAGTGTTTATTTCAAAATGTTATTCATTTTATTACTAAACCCCTTAGCGTTTGCTAAACCCCGACTATGTCTTTGCTTTGCGTGTCAGAATGCCACTTCTGAGTAGTTGTTTGCAGCCTATGCTGAAGCACCCGTGTATCTCAGAAAATGTTAATGGCAATGTATGATATATCCAACATTACCCCGTTGCACTTGGTAAAGAACTTCCCTCTTCATCTTCCGTTTTGAAAGCGACACAAGCAATAAAACATGAACTGCTCCGCTTTGTGGATTGTCGGCGACCTCTGAGAAGTAATGCACGCTCCAAAATGTGCTAAAGAAGAACAGGAATCACACTGTGTGTGTCAATCTTTTAAATAAGATTAAAAAATATATATACATACAACAGTACCCATCCATCCATCCATTGACAACTGCTTATCTGAAATTGGGTTGCAAAGTCATGATAGATTAAAGAAAAGGATTCCCTTATCAGTCCCACAAGGGGAAATTTGGATTCTCTGCATTTTTGACCCAACCTATTGTATAGGAGCAGTGAGCTGCCACCACATGGCGCTCGGGGAGCAGTTAGGGGTTCAGTGTCTTGCTCGAAGACACCTTGAGATGCTTTCTGCAGGACCGGGGATCGAACCTCGAGCTTTCCGAATGCTAGATGACCGCTCTACCCACTGAGCTATGCCACCTATGATGAAGCCCATCCCAGTACTATTTTGGGCAAAAGGTGGGGAAACACACAGAATAGGTCACCGCTCCATCACAGGGCTGGAGCAGTTAGGGATTCAAGTGTCAGCAAACTAAAATACTGTCCAATGGTTTTGGATTAATAGATCTGTCTAGCTATTGTCAGCGAATTATCTGAAGTCAGGTTGTTGAGGTAGCATTTCCATCAGGGGAACCCAAACCCACCTTTTCCATCCACATCAACCAGCTCTGACCGGGGGGATCCTGAGGGGTTCCTGGTTCAGTGTGGAGATATAATCCCTCCACCTGGTCCTCAGTCTGCCCCGAGGTCTCCTCCCAGCTGGACATCCCTGGTACACCTCACTGGGGAGGTGACCAGGTGGGATCCTTGCTAGATGCCTAAACCACCTCAGCTGGCTCCTTTCAATGTAAAGAAGCAGCGGCTCTACTCCGGGTCCCTCACGGATGACTGAACTTCTCACCCTATCCCTCAGGGAGATGTCAGCCACCCTCCTCAGAAAACCCAAGTCGGCCGCTTGTATCCGCGATCTCGTTCTGTCGGTCATGACCCGCCCTTCATGACCGTAGGTGAGAGTAGAAAAAAAGCTTCATCAGTAGATAGATAACAGTTATATAAATCCAGACCATTATTGGGTCAGAATTCATTGTTTAGCAGCAGGCAGTTCCAGATGGACTGGAAACACCCCGGAATGGATTCTTGTATC
>OMLC01096041.1:0-10336 GCA_900302585.1 Regalecus glesne | reverse complement strand
GGGCATACTTCCAGGCCCCCTCCAGGATCCTTGCAAGCGTAAA
Source organism: Regalecus glesne (assembly GCA_900302585.1). NCBI lineage: Eukaryota > Metazoa > Chordata > Actinopteri > Lampriformes > Regalecidae > Regalecus > Regalecus glesne. The sequence continues at coordinate 10,293 of OMLC01096041.1, read as the reverse complement.
GAGCTGGTCTGTTGTTCCACGACCAGGACGGAATCCACATTGTTTCTCCTCAATCTGTGGTTGGACTATTGGCCTGACTCTCCTTTCCAGCACCTTAGAGTAGACCTTTCCAGGGAGGCTGAGTCATGTGACGCCTCTGTAATTACCACACACCCTCTGATCCCCTTTTTTGAACACTGGGACCACCACCCCTGTCTGCCACTCTTTAGACACTGTCCCAGAATTCCAGGCAATGTTGAAGAGACGTGTCATCCATGACAGTCCCTCAAAACCCAAAGCCTTCAGCATCTCTGGACGGATCTCATCAATCCCTGGGGCTTTACCACTGTGGAGTTTTTTGACTACCTCAGTGACCTCCTTCAGGGAAATTGATGTTGATCTTCCATCATCCTCCAGCTTTGTCTCTATCCTAGAGGGTGAGTTAGTTGGGTTCAGGAGGTCCTCAAAGTGTTCCTTCCATCGTCCCATTACCTCCTCAGTTGAGCTCAACAGCATCTTATCCTTACTATATAGAGCTCGAATGGTTCCCCGTTTTCCCCTCCTGCGGTGGTACCTCCTGGGATGGTATCCTAGAAGCACTTTGGTTTCAATTTAAAGCCCTTCTCCATGGCTTCTCCAAAATCCTCCCACACCTGCTGTTTTGCCTCTTTCACTACTGAGGCTGCTGTCCTTCAGGCCTGTTTGTACCTTGCAACTGTCTCTGGAGTCTCACGGGATAACTGATCCCAGTAGGCCTCCTTCTTCAGTTGGACAGCTTCCCTAAATAGTTTTTGGCATCCACAGTGATGCCAACAAGGTCTGCCAGAGGTGGGAATTGAAGATCTCCTGGACATAGGCCTCCTCCAGGCATTCCCAGTTCACCATCACTATACGTTTGGACTTACCAGGTTTATCCTGAGGCTTCCTTCTCCACCTGACCCAACTCACCACTAGATGGTGATCAGTTGACATCTCTGCTCCTCTCTTCACCCGAGTGTCCAAAACATGTGGCATTAAATCAGGTCATATGAAAACAAAATCTATCATTGACCTTTGACCTAAGGTGCTCTGGTACCATGAGCCTTGAGCATCCTTATGTTAGAATACTATGTTCATTATGGACAATCCATGACTAGCACTGAAGTCCAACAATAAATACTAATAATGATTCCCTTATCAGTCCCGCAAGGGGAAATTTGGATGTCTCTGCATTTTTAACCCATCCTATTAAATAGGAGCAGTGAGCTGCTGACATATAGCACTGGGGGAGCAGTTAGGGGTTAAGTGTCTTGCTCCCGGACACCTTGACATGCTGTATGCAGGACCGGGGATTGATCCTGTAAGTTTCCGATTGCTAGTCAACCGCTCTACCCACTGAGCTATGCCGCCCCCTAAATCACCAATTGGGCTCAGATCAGGGACGCCGTTCCTCCCAATCACCCCCCTCCAACTGTCTCCATCATTGCCTACATGTACACTGAAATATCCCAGTAAAACAACAGTCTCCTACAAGAGCCCCATGCAGGACTCCATTCAGAGTCTGCAAGAAGACTGATTACTCTGCAGTACTGTTTGGTGCATAGGCACAGACAACAGTCAGAGGTTTTTTTCCCTCTCATAATCCTAAAGCGTAGGGACATGACTCTCTCATCCACAGGGTTAAATTCCAATACAGTGGCCCTCAGCCGGGGACTTGTGAGAATCCCTACACCTGCCCGGCATCTCTCACGTTGGGCAACTCCTGAGAAGTATAAAGTCCAACTCCTATCTAAGACCTTGGTTCCAAATCCAATGCTGTGAGTAGAAGTGAGCCCCACCAGATCTAGTTGGTACCGTTCCACCTCCCGCACAAGCTCTGGCTCCTTACCCCCCAAGGAGATGAAATTCCACATCTACGATCCCAGCCTCTGTTGCTTGTGTCTGGTCCGCTGAGACCCTTTGCCATCACTGCTACCTGTCTGACAGTGCACCCTATTCCTCTGGTTCTTCCTGTAAGTGGTGGGTCCACAGGACAGTGGTTAAAATGATCAAAGTTAAAGTGAGTTTGAGTGTTTTGACAATTGTGTTATTTCCCAAGTCCCATTTTCATAGCATTCCAAAGCTAGGCGCCTTCACAATTTCACTCTTATAGTTACATACCATTGTACCTAGCCTCTGAACTGAGGCAAAAAACATGGCGCCTAAAACTGGAAATAACCCAGTGCATACTGTCTGTTGACATATAATGAGAAGGGAGATTGATAAAAAGTGAGAGGGGGAGGTTTCTTTTCATTATTAATTTTACATTCCCTTATCAGTCCCACAAGGAGAAATGTACAATTATCTGCATTTAGCCCATCCTATTGTATAGGAGCAGTGAGCTGCTACCATGTGGTACTTGGGTAGCAGTTACAGGGGGTTCAGTGTCTTGCTCATGGACACCTTGACACTCTCTCTGCAGCACCGGGGATCGAACCTGCAACCCCTCTCATCACCAGAGGACGGCTCTACCCACTAAGCTAGGTGAAAGAATAATGGAAGAATGAAGAAGAGAAGACAGAATTTGCATTAAAAGAAGCCAGAGAAAAGCACCGGCAATCCCTATATCAGTCCCCTGCTTGCTTCCCGCTGACGTCATCCTTTATTTACATAAAAGTCCTTTTTGTTGCGTGGATGGAAGATATTGACACATTAAATAAGTGTTTATGCGTAGTCAAAGGTCATATTGACACTAACAGTGTTAAATCAAATCAGTCAAAAAGTTATGTCTGTGTATTGGCACTTATATCTCTGATAAGCAGTAGTGTGCTGCATGAAAAGAGATAAAATGAAAAGTATGTCTTGAAACCTACGTCAGTGTTTAATATCAAAGGTCAAGGCATAGTCTGCGAGGGAGGCATTGTACGTACATCTCAAGGTAGTACGTCCATCTTATTGTAGACAAGTGTTGGAGGTAAGGATATATATGCATGCGTGCATGTGTGCTTGTGAACTCAAGGCTCTCTGAATGGTCTGTGTGGCTCATATGATCATCTGGTACCACTGGAAACTCAGTGGTGAAGCTGAAACTCTGAGCAGAGGGTACACGTGAGAGAGCATGGCGCACGTACGAACCTGCTAACACACAAATCAAATAAGCACATTGACGCACACGAGCGTACACACAGTAATGGACATATACATATGCACAGACACACAGACACATAAACACCTCTTTAAGCCTTATTTAATTATATGATCAGGTCGCAAGTTCATCAAAGGATCAAATCTAACTTGAGAATTTATTCCACTGGGAGTCACATATATGGAGGGAGGCGTGAACACACACGCGCGCACACGGGCGCACACACCAGTTAAGTATATTAATGTGGTTAAAAGGTACTCCTGTGTAAAGCAGTGGCTACAAGCCAATTATTTCCACATAAAATTCACATGTTGTACACTGTGAAAGCTGATTTTTATTTTATCTATCAGGAAAAAAAGACCATAAAAATTGATGAATTATACTTGAGAGAGAATGAAAAATGGACCCTAAAAGAAAAGCCATAAGACAGATGTAGAGGCAAGTGCTCAATCATCAAGCCGCTGACGTCAGCTTACTCTGGCATCCACATATCTTACATCCACATATCTACAAACCTCATTTCTCATCAACATGTAGGCTAAAGGGTATCTGGAACTAGCTTCAATCTCAATAGAGACACATTAAAAACCAACAGAACAGAGAAAGGAGATGAGGCTATATAGACACCAGCACTACTTCCAGCTATTTATCCATGGAGAGTTGCACTTGTGCATTGTTGCTCTTGACGATAGATCTTTGTGTCCTGTAGATATCTGGGAACATATAGAGATGCCCATAGAGAGCTACAGTATGTATGCTGTACCACAATATGTGCCATAATGGCCTTTGCAAGATGGTTACACTAGTTAGCATAAAAGATGCCTCACTGTTTAACATAACACTGGCTAACATAACAGACTCCATAGGATTTAACCAGGTTGTACATATGACAACCATTTGAAACAGAATCCATCTATCCTCCATAACATCGTAATCCTATCTAGGTTTTGGGGACAGGAGTCATAGCTCAAAGGCAGGGAGACTCTCACAACAGGTCCTTCACAAAGCCAACATATGCACAACATATGAGACGTGGGCAATTAAAGGCCTCCAACTCAATTATTACTGGTCTGTGGAAGAAAACCCAGGGTAGCCAGAGAAAACCTTTATGAATAAAGGAAGACCTCTCAAAACAACCATTATATGTTGAGATGTTTTGAATTTGGATGTAATTTAGAATATGTAGGGCAAAAGAGCAGAGGTTAAGGTATAGTTTTTAAGACATTTACCGTTTCATTTACACTGACTGCAAGTTTCAGGTCTTCAGGAATCCTTGTTTCTTGCTCTTTCATCTGCTTTGTAAAGCCTGCAGCACAGCGATGGCAGCTTTAGAATGATATCCAATGCTGTCTTCACTATATTACCCCAATTAATCAAATTTGCCACTTTGCACACAAGAGCGCTAACCTACCCGACACCTATGTAACTCCCCATGAACCTAATTATTTAGAGTTACACAGATCTGTGTGAATGTGTAGCCTTCTCCAGTTGAGATTTTTCTGTAAACGGGGAGTAATTTTAATCAAAGCATCAACCATCCAACCTCCACTTCACCCCCTACACCGACTGTAAATTCATATAGCAACCCCCCACATGACGCCCACGCTGCACTCACACAACACTTCACCGTGTCAAGGGAAAATACCAATGGGCAGGAGAGCATCTGTTTTACACTCATTCAGTGGAAAGGCTTTGTGTCTAATAGAAAATAAAGAGTGCCTTAACAAGCCTCTTCAAACACATGTTCAATTTCCTCAAGCTTGGTGGGTCAAACTGAGAAATTATATGTAATCCTCGCTTTATAAATATGTATTTTTCTAGAAGATAAACCGGTTAAATGTGACCAGGATTTTGCAATGAAGGGTAGGCTTTTTGTGAAATGTAGGAAAAGATTATGTGTATTGTATTGTAAACTATCATCATCCCAGACAAAACACTGCACTCTACGACTGCTGCTGCAGCTGCTGCTGCTACTACTACCACTATTACGAATACTATTACCACTACTACTACTACTACTGCTACTACTACCACTATTACAAATACTATTACCACTACTACTACTACTACTGCTACTACTACCACTATTACAAATACTATTACCACTACTACTACTATTACTGCTACTACTACCACTATTACAAATACTATTACCACTACTACTACTACTATTACTGCTACTACTACCACTATTACAAATACTACTACTACTACTACTACTACCATTACTACAACTACAACTACTGCTACTACTACTACTACTACAACTACAACTACTGTTACTACTTACTACTACTACTACTACTACTACTACAACTAATACAACTACTACTACCACTACTACTACTGCTACAACTACCACTACTACTATTATTACTACTATTATTGCCACAACTACTACTACTGCTGCTACTACTACCTCTACTACAACTACTACTACTGCTACTACTACTACTGCTACTACTAATAATCATAATAATAGTACTAATGCTACTAATATTACTACTATTACTTTTGGTTGATCGTGTTAGGGGTCACAACAGTGGATCATTTGCCTCCATCTTTTCATGTCCTCTACATCTTCCTCTGTCACACCAACCACCTGCATGTCCTCCCTCACCACATCCATACACCTTCCCTTTGGTCTTCCTCTTCATGTCTTACCCCACTTCTCCATACTCAACATCCTTCTCCCAATATACCCAGCATCTCTCATCTGCACATATCCAAACCATATCACGTCTCCAAACCTTCCAACTTGAACTATTCCACTAAAATACTCATTCCTAATCCTGTCCTTCTTTGTCAGACCTGATGAAAATCTTATTATCTTCAACTCTGCCACCTCCAGCTCCACCTCCTATCTTTTTGTCAGAGCTACTGTCTCCAAAGTACACCACATAGTTGGTCTCACTATTTTTTCTCACAGGCCAAGTGTGTCTTCTGTCAAAGCCACCCCACTACTTGTATAAATAGTGATAGTGTCCTATTCTATTCTGCCTTTGCAAACACAAGTTAACAAGCAGGTCACTTCTTAGATAAAGGTCTCACTTGTCTTAATCCCGCAAAACAGCAAAATTAAACACTCTGACTCCTAGAATTTAATCAAAGAACAGAGACTTAAACATCCCTAAAAGTTAAAAGCTTTTAGCTTGAGTTGATGGATGATTCATGTCACTGTCTTTCTCCAGGCACTGTGGAAGAGGTACCAAGGAACAGAGGTTGAGAAGTGGAGGGAGAAGTACAGTAGGTCAAAACGTATGGGAACATAATTAGCAAATGTCTCGTTTAGTGAACTCACAAAAGGAAACACATAAGCTCACTCAGCTGAGATGATGTTAAAGGAAATTAGCATATTGCAGGAGTGAAGCTCAGAGCAGAGAGCAGCCAACAGCTGGCACACATGACAGGTCAAAGGGAAAGGTTACCACATCCATGTACACATCTGTGGACATATACAAACATATGATCTCATGACCTCTTTAAAATACACTTGTCTTTTAAATTCATCATTGCAACCAAATCACCCCAAAATAAATATGTTCATCTTTAAACACTAACTGCAAGTATATAAATATGCAATATTGTTGAAAAAAGACAAGAGTAAAATTTAACTAAAAAAATAAAACTTCCTAAAATTTCTTGATTTCCAGTGACAAATATGAGACAAAATATTGCAGACTATTTAAAAAATCTAATTTACTTTCAGTCCTTTACAGCGGTAACAGAAGCTGAATAAGTTCATCTGGAGACAAGGTGTATTGAGAGAAACGCTTCATCACTCATACATCTGACCTCTTCATCTCAGCTGACTGCAGGTATCCCCACCATTATAAACAATACAGTGGCATACCAACCATCATCAACAATCAAAGTCAAAGAGGCCATCTACATAAAGAAGCAATGACCGTTAAAAGTAGGAAAACTGATAATGAGCTTACAGCTCTCTCTAGATTAATTACGGTTCCAGTAAATATATTCAAAGACAACTATGTAAATACTAACTGAAGGCCACCTCCACTGGCAAGCATAAAAGAACAAGATTGACACCTGCTATGAAAGTACTTATGGATCTTTTGATAGAGGTGCCAAATCTATTACCATGATGTTTTCTTAAGCTATTAAAAGGTTGACCTCATTATCTCCACCTTAAAGAAAAAGAAAAGAAAAGAAAAAAATGTGTAAATGCTTTAATTACTCGAGAAGCTATCTTCCCTTCCTGACAAAAATATGTTTGGAACAAACTGTTGTGTAGGGTGGACTTTAGTCTTGGTCATGGTAAAAACCATTTAAAAAAAAAGATGTTAACCAGCAGGCTAGATCTGTCAAATATAAGCATGCCCAAGAAGCAAAAAGGCCAGGCAGCAAAGGCACCAGGTGATTAGGTCTCTGGATCTGAGATAGTAAACACTTTTCATGATGTGAAAATTATGGTCAGGTGGGGGAGGGGGGTTCCAAGAAAATCTTGCTAATTTTCAAATCCCAGTTTTTAGCAATGGATTACATTTATATCGTACTTTATCTCAACACCAAAAGTGCTCAATATTGAAGGGGGGGAACTCTACTCAACCACAAACAAATCATTGAACAAATTACACATTGAGATGACAGGTTGCCAGATGGAGAGAGCTAGATTGGGAAATTTACCAGGGCACAATCTACTCTTTTGAATTAGTGCCATAGGATCTTTAATGATCAGAGTAAGTCAGGACCTTGATTTAACATATCATATGAAGGTCATCATCTCCTACAGCACAGTCTTTCCATTACTTCATTGGGGCATTAGGAATGTTTTATTCAGACATAAAGAAAGCCTTCTCCCCATTGGCCCACCAACACCACTTCCAGCAGCATCTCAGTTTTCTGGCGAGGTCTCCTTGTTCATGGGCAAAGGGCCATTCGTTTGTCCATGAGGAATGGGCTGAGATTCCTCAGGAACACTACCAGAAGTTGGTGTCTGGCTATGCATCATGTTAGCAGCAGGTCATAACAGCAAAAGGGTGCTCTACCAAGTACTAATGATGTTTGTCATGAGGGGGTTGAATAATTTTGAGACTGCAGTAGTCATTAAAGCAGCATTGTTTGTTGAATTTGGAGGAACTACCTGTAATATTAGTTGTGTTGAGCTATTTAAAATGTTCTTGTTTGATTTGTTTTTGTAAACAACTAGTTTGTATATTCGACTAATAAACCTGATTTGCAGTGGGGGTTGAATAATTTTGATTGTAACTTAACTATGAGGAGGGAACTATCGCAGAAATATACATATAAATTAGATTAGATAGATTAGTAACTAAGTAAATAAGTAAATCGATAGATCGATGGATGGATGGATGGATAGATGGATGGATGGATAGATAGATAGATAGATAGATAGATAGATAGATAGATAGATAGATAGATAGATAGATAGATAGATAGATAGATAGATAGATAGATAGAAGGCAAAAATTAACACTCGATGCCCAGATGTTTTTAAAAAAATAAAACTATGAAAATATACCTCTCAGTATGAGATTTCAAAATCTTACCTCAGGCAAAGACAGGTTAACAAAGCTAAATCAATATGTAAAATGTATATCTTCTCCAGCATGGAAATGCATGGAGATGAATGCAAACAATGATCCACTGAGAAAGCTTTCAACACAAACCCACAGACATGCTTGGATGTATCTTCTAGCCTCTCATTGATCCGCCATGTTAAAATATCCATTTCACACAATTCTATCTAATCCTACACAGATTAGATAAAAATTAGTTTTAATGATCCCCACAAGGGAAATTGATTTTCTACAATATCAGAAAAAAGAATGAGACAAAAGTAATAACAGGTTATTCTGATGGCTCAACTAAGTAAGCTCCCTTCATGTCTCCAAGTCCTGAGCTCAAATTTGGACACAGATCTTTTTAGTCTTCCCATATCCATTCACCCAATCTTTCCTGTCTCTATCTTTCTACTTCTCCTATTTAGTTAGGTCAAAATTGAAAAGGAAACTATCTTAAAAATGAAAAATAAATATCACAGAAATGAAACTAGTTGTATTAAAAGGAAACAAATCAAGTTGATGGGCAAGATATGTGTCAAGTGTGCAACAATTGATGTGATAACCTGCCAACAGCTTACACTAGTACTAGAGCCAGTTTCTGGGTTAATATCATTGTCCATCTGTGGCACTTTGCAAAGGGCTTTGCATTATGATGTATTGTGTATCTCAATACTTCACAAGTCAAATTTTACAGAATACAGCCAACAATCAAATGAATTGACCAGAAAAGAGATGCCAGCCTGTTACTGTAGAGCAGACCTGGGCAAATTACGGCCCGCGGGCCACATCCGGCCCTTTGTACGTCCCTGTCCGGCCCGCGTGAGGCCAATCATAAACACCATAAATTAAACAAAATTTTTTAACTTTTATTTTGAAAAGCGTTACGTCACTACGTATGCACGTCGTAGAAGTAGCACCTTCACTCGCGTATACACGTGAGTGAAGGCGATGCTGTTCGCCAGGTTACCCTCAAGATGTCAGCACACCCCAAGAAAAGAAAAGTTGATAACGAATGCCGTATTTTCAACAAGACATGGACTGCCAAATATTTCTTTACAGAAATTAAAGGTAAAGCAGTGTGCTTAGTCTGTGGTACACAGGTTGCTGTGTTTAAAGAATATAATTTGAATCGCCACTACACGACCAAGCATGAAGATAAATACAGAAATTGTCTGGTGAAGAGCGTGCAAGGGAGTCTGATGCATTGCTTGCAAAACTACAAACCCAACAAGGATTTTTCACTAAACTTCACATCCCAGAGATGCAGCCGCAGGACAAGTTATGTCATTTCTCACAAAATCGCCAGAAAAAGTAAGGCGTTTTCCGACGAGAGTTTATTAAGGAGTGTTTATTGGACTCTGCTGCGCTGATGTGCCCAGAGAAAAAGGGCGCGTTTGAGAACGTTTCACTCTCCCGACGCACTGTAACGAGGCGGATTGAGGACATCGCGGGAAACTTAGAGCTTCAGCTGAAGAACAGAGCGGCCGACTTTGACTTTTTTTCTCTGGCTTTGGATGAGAGCTGCGATGTACGTGACACCGCCCAGCTACTTATCTTCTTACGTGGGATAACCGCAGACTTTCAAATCACGGAGGAGTTGGCAGCCATGCAGTCAATAAAAGGGACAACCACTGGTAATGACTTGTTCACAGAGGTAAATGCATG
>OMLC01096040.1:0-27492 GCA_900302585.1 Regalecus glesne | reverse complement strand
CTGACACTGTTTCAGAGGGAGAGCTGCGGCAGAATGCCGAGCGGAGGAGCGGGAGAGTCCAGTAATCGCAGAGAGAGAGAGGGAGGGAGAGAGAGAGAGAGAGAGGGAGAGAGAGAGAGAGGGAGAGGGAGGAGGGGAGGGAGGGGGGGGAGAGGAGGAAGGGGGGGGGGGGGGGAGAGAGAAAGAGAGGGGGGGGGGCGGAGAGAGATAGAGAGAGAGAGAGAGAGAGAGAGAGAGAGAGAGAGAGAGAGAGAGAGAGAGAGAGAGAGAGACAGAGAGAGAGATGGCTTGCCCAGCATGACACTGGTTGACAGAATGGAGGGACTGGATCAAGAAAAGACGAGGAGTCTGTAATAAAACTGGTTCAAAACCACTGTTGGACCGTTAGTGATGTTGGGGACGATCCTGCTGCTCTTTGAAGAGGTATTGTTCTCTCTTCTTTCATCCCTTCTTTGCCTTTCCATTAAATTCATCAAAACCCATTTGGAAGTGCTTAGTGAGGGAATATTAGCATTAGAAACATGGCCACATTCTCATTAGCAATGACCCTGTAATTGCTTAGTTGTGGAATGGAATGAGTTTGGTCATTAGCGTTTATTGTTGAGTAAAATGATAAATGGACTTGTTCTTAGAATGGCCGTTAGACTAGAAAGCACTGTATAAGAACAAGTCCATTTCCTATTTAGAAGTGAACACAAACCTTGGGCCCAATGAATGCTGGGATAGGCACCAGTACATCCCAGCCCTGACTTCAGATAAGTGGTTGATGATGACATGCCAAGTAGTGGGTCTGTCATTGTGAAATGATCTTGAACTGACTTATAACCAGCAGGTGTTCTTACTCCATGAAAGGTCTGTTTTATGTCCATGGTGCTAATCTCATGCTCCAATCTGTCTTTACATTTGAAGTTGACTTTATACAAGGCATCCTTGATCTGTTGGATAACTGTTTCAAGGGAAGGCTCCCAGGCTGCACTTCATATGGGAGGTCCTCCAGGGCTGGGAGGTAGGAACGTTTTCTACAAGTTTTTTATGGGTCTGGTAGTTGAAATCCAGATGTTGGTATAGTCAGTGATAAATGATCCTCTGTATCCGGATTGCCTTGAGAAATGTCCCAGTCTATCAATCCTGGTGCACATAAAGCGCCATGAGCTAAATTTAATCGCTGCCTTTTTGTAAGCACAAAACACATGAGGAAATGTGCTGGTTTTGGTCAGGTGTTGGTTTAACATCAGGTCACACGATAGCTAATGTTAGAAAACGTAACTTTACTGTCTAGGGTACCAACATGGAAACTAAAAGTCAGAGGTGCTGGGGACCATACTTTAACTTCCAATTTGTCTGCTATGTGCAGGTAAGATTAAAGCCTGTGATGATGCCTTTGTGATTAGGAAGCTCAGATTTGCAATAAGAGATATCTCAACCTGAGCAATCTCATAAAGACCTTCTGATTTCTCTGTACTCATTTCCTCACCATTAAAAAACAAATCACTTACCCTTCCATCACACACACAGAACCAACAGACTAATCCCAGAAGTTAGTGGCTGCCCAGCCAACGATAGAAGAAAAAGAAGACACTTCTATTTGTCATTGTACATATATACAACAAAATGTGTTCTCTGAATTTAACACACCTGTAGTATAGAAATAGTGAGCAGCTGCAGCACCCGGGGAGCAGTCATGAGTTCAGTGTCTTGCTCAAGGACACTTTGAAATACTTTCTGCACCGGCCAGGAGTCAAACCACCCATCTTCTGATTACTAGATATAACACACATACATATTCTACCAATTCTTGCCTCTCTTCATTGGCTCCCTCTATATGTAAGAGCCGATTTCATGGCTCTTCTGCTACTTTATAAAATCCTGAATGGGTTTCCCCCTTCTTACCTGTCTGATCTCCTTTAACCATGCATTCCATCTCAAGCTTTCTGCTCTCAAAATACAAGACTCCTCTGTGCCTCCAAAGTTTTGTAAAACGTCAGCTGGTGGCAGGGCCTTTTCCTTTTGAGCCACATTCTTGTAGAATAACCTGCCTGCTGCCATCAGACAATCAGAATGTGTTGAGTCCTTTAAATGTCAGCTTAAGACTCATCTTTTTACCTGCCGATGACATTATTAAGGATAGAGCATATAGTACTGACATTTGTAAACTGTTCTCTCACATAGTTTCTCTCGCAGAATGCTTTTTTTTTTCTCTTTCTGTGTGTGTGACCTGAGAGGAGCCCCAGATGTGTTTAATTGGTGCTGCCATGGTGAGTCAGGGCTGCTATGCCTGGTTTGTTGTCCCCTAAAACTAGTGTGGCCTCTTCCAAGTTCATCATCCATCAATCCATCCATCTCTTCACATTCTTCATATGAGGGGAATTAGCTTAGTGGCTAAATCTGACATGTTTGCATGCTAGATCTTTATAAATTGGCACTGTCCCTATAAAGGACTTTATTATTACTCTCAATATATATATATAGTAATTCCATTATAATTCTGTTATCCTCTCTCAGTGTTGTATTCTGTAAATTATGTTTTATTCTGTCTACACATCATTCATTGCAGGGCTGTCCATCTTGCTCTCCCTGGGGTTTCTTCCTATATTTCTCTGTTAAAGGTTTCTTAAGGGAGTTGCAACTTATCTGATGTGAGGGTCTAAGTATGTTGTGTTAGTTTAAAGTCCACTGAGGCAAATATTCAATTTGTGATAATGGGTTATGCAAATAGTATTGACTTGATGCGATTTGATAACTACCCTACCTCCTCAGCTATGGAGCCCAATGACAGATGACAGTTCTTTTGTCAGCAGAGATGAGCATATTAAAGCTATCAAGGAAGTTTGACATCCATCTAGCACTGGCTCTCAACGCTTTCCTGTCAGATAACAGTTTCACAGAAAAGCGTAGCAGACAGAGATGTGCCTTTCCCTGATATTGCACTCTTTTTTTTCATTTGGGCTGCCACCGAGATGCCTCTCGATGGCTTCTACAGCCCATGTTCAGGCTTCAGATAGAGACGCTATGTACTACTGACAGGGTCACACATCAAACCGTGGTAATCAAGAGCAGCAACACGCAACACTTCATCTGAGATGACACAGCAGACAAGAGATGAAGATGCAGATTTAGTTCAAGGATGGCTGCTTTCTTTGGGGGAGGATCTATCCTGGGATAAATGGCATGAATGAATGGTTTTGATATGGGGAATTGGAGGACACTGGCATAATAACATATTGAATATGACAGGTGTCGGAGATTGAATTCATAAAGTACGTTGAATGTGACGGTATCTTTACCGCATTTGAGTTGTCCCAGTTTTCTATCCCATAAGTCACCCTACTGCTACCCTTACCCAAGAACCCATGAAAACCACTTTAAACCACTGGGCCACTGTGCTGCTATTTCTGATTGAAGGAGAACGTTGTTTGTTTTTTTCCACCATTAATGTAATCCAGTCTTACATGTGCAAAAAAATGGAATACATTTTAAAAAAGCTTTTATTTATGATATGTTACTCATGCCTTTTGGTATCGGAATTTAGTCTTCAGTGAAATTTCCAACACCAAAACCACATTTTAGCCTGGTGTTGCCTCAATATCCAGTACCAGTAACTGGTATCTGTACTACAGCAGTACTACAACAAATGACCAAAAGATATCAAATCTTTTCTACTATTAATAACTTTTATAAGAAGTGTTACTTTCATGAGTGGATGTTCTATTCAGAGTGAAAATCATGCAACTGTTGCTGGAGGAGAGAGCAGTAGAGCTTACCTCATCATAGTAAATTCTGAAGTCGGCTTTCTTGCCTCGCAGATCCCACTGAACTATGGTTCCACTCTCAAACCCTATCAGCAGCTGTAGAAAAGGTGGTGAGAAAAGGTTGGAGGAGGAAGGGAAGGGGAAGAAGGGAAAGAAAACAATTTCACTGATTACCTACTTTAATATAAATGACTACATGCTTGCAAAGATGGTCATTAACTTTCCAGAGAGTTTCATTTCTATTGCTCTTTTACAGATACTTTCCTCTTAAGTAACTTATGAGCGGGTCAGTGATCAGCAGAAAGGAACAATTGCAAGAAACTGGTATAGTAGAGCAATGCACTAATTGTATTATAGCCAAGAGTAGGTATGAAAGGGCCTCCGGTGGTGTAGGGGGGTAAGACACCTATGTTCAGTGCATGTCTGCGTCATGTAGTTGGGTGTTTGAATCCCAGCTGCACCGTTTCCAACCACAGCCAGAGGTCCATAGTTAGTGGGTCATAATTGGCTAAGCCTCACATGGGTATAAGGGTTAGGTTGGATAAAGTATTCTGGGTTCACTAGTGTCCCCCTCTGGGTCGTCCAGGCCTCTTGGTTAAGTGAAGGGAAAGTACTCTGCTTCATTCTCCTCTGACGGCCAAGCACTGTGCTTTCCCCACCAGACCATGATGTGTGGACTAGTGAGGGCTAGTGGTCATGTGACTTGGAGGAGACACATGCTACCACTTCCTGCTTCCTGTTGACGCTATAAAGGGGTATTGAAGTGACAGATCCAGCCATAGGCAACTCAGGGAATTATGGCGAGTAAGAAATGATAAATAAATAAAAATAAATAAAGTAGGGTATGAAATCCAGACTGAGTGTACTGGAGGTAAGACACCTGCAGACAATTATAAATCAGCCTTATCAGCTCTTACAGATGTGTGACCAAGTCACTCAGCATTTGAGAGCAGGCTGCAGTGAAAGAGAGTACCTTTCTTTTGGCTTTGGGTTTACTTCAAACCAAATCTCCAAGAGGTGAACAATAAAATGTGGAATGTGAGCATCATTTGAATGAGACTTGGAATGTCATCTTAATAAGTTGCTGATTTACTTTTTTATTCAACTCACTTGACCTGACCTGTGCTTTTCTTATTGGCTCTAACCCAGGGTTGGACCCTGCAAACAGACCAGCAATCGAAGGATTTGACAATGACCAGGCCGGGAAATAATTGTAAGCTTGAGAATTCCTCTATTCAGTGTGACTCATGCCGTGCCCCTTGTACATCTCAACAACCCTTATCTCTCCTTGCCACAAGTCTGTAAAGGAGAACCATGGTCTGGTAAGAGCCCTCAGTGTTTGGAAAGCATAGGCACTTCATTGTGCACTGTAACACCATCTTGAAAAGTCGTTTCCCAGGGGATAGAACCAAGTGCCGCAAATGCACATGTGCATTCATGCACTAACAAACAGAGGCATATGTGCATGCTACAAATCTGCATCGGTGCACACATGTGCAAACAAAACCATCACCATTACACTTCCACAAAGACACAAAAACCACATGAATTCACAAATACAGCAACTAATAGGATCACAGACAGACCGGGCACTCGTCTGGAGGAAGATTTGCTGGAGGGGCTGCTATTAAGATAGAGAAAGCAAGACCACGCTCCAGCTGTGAGGAATGGCTGTATGGTACTGTGGATCACAAGATGAGAGATGGCGAGCAGGTACGATGAGAAACGACACATCCTCACATGCTCTGCCATCTCACAACAGTCGCACACACACAAACAGAGTGGCTGGACACAGATGAACACATACCCATGCGTAAATGACACGTCCTTCTGCACAGATACCCGCTTCCTGTCTAATTTTGCTCACCAACTCTTCATCACAGCCCAGACACTCAACACTATTCCCATCTTACATACAAAACCCCAGTACAGGTCATCAACAAGCTCTTGCATGCAGTTAAGCTACCCAGTCGAGTCATTTAACTGGCTCATTGTGCATTTTTACGTGACTATGTGATTCTTGCTGCCTGGATGGCTTTAGGAGACAGGATTTTTAAGGGGACTATTTGCTTCCCAGATTAGCATATTGGTGTAGGCATTTTGTTTCCCCATCCGTTTTCCAACAAGTCCTGCTTTTCACTTTAACTCAGCTCCTTCAGGGGTGATACCTTAACTTAATACATTAGATTAAACGTGTGACCACGTATCATCCAAGGCCTGGGCATTCAAAATATTCAACTAGTAATACAAGGTATCTGGTTCCAATTAGTATGTCATCTAGTGGTAGCTCTAAAGTTCCACCTACTACTGATCAATTCAAGAAGATGCTTGAATTTGGTCTCATATCAGATCACGGTCTACCAAAGCTCTACTAATACATGGTCGATTATTTTTTTGAGGAAAAGGTTGAGGTTGTGTAACAGCTGGCTGTGTATGTGGTGGGCAAGTTGCAAGGTAAATGATCAGATTCGTGAACATAGTTTGGAGATGATTGGATCATGTGAAACAAGGCTGAAACCAAAAGTTTCCCTTTCGTTAAATGAAGCTTCCCCACTTGACCATACTTAGGACCATGTACCTCGGGTTAGTTAACAAGGTGGGGGTGTCACCTTAAATGTGTCTTTTTTTCAATTTAAATTCTAAACTTCCAGCTAAATTCCCATCTCGCGAGGCTCTTATTCTAAGTCAGTCTCCCTCAGCCAAAACGGCACTCTGCTCAGTCCAGATTGTGATACTCTGTCGACTTCATGCCTTTTATTCACTATTTCTTAAAGAATTTGGTGAATTTGTCACACGTCTTGTTACTCATTCTGATTATGTTCTAGTTCTCTGCAGCATCAATCCTCATCCGAATAAGGCTGATCCAAGTGTTTCATGAAAGAATGCATGTGTAGTTACTTTGAGATGCAAAATATAAATAGAAAATGTTTAGTATTGAAACAACAATATTAGTGTGATTTACGGCATGGCCCGTTCCCGTTGCCTTTTCATCTTTTTCATCTTTATCAGCCCTTTGGTCCGATATTCTTTCTGTCGATCAGCAATAACAGCCTAACTATAATATCATCTTCCGTCTATCTGCTTCAGGATCTGGACAGCTTATCAATCTGTTTTCAGACATGAATGTCACTCTTTAGTGGCCTCTCTTAGTGGCCTTCGGGCAACATGTGCAAGTCTCCTTTGTTACTTGAACTGACCACAGCTTTCCCCCCTCCCTCAAAAACCCTCACTATTCTGAGGTTGTCAGCTCCTGAGTGAGGG
This sequence comes from Regalecus glesne, assembly GCA_900302585.1. Taxonomy (NCBI): domain Eukaryota; kingdom Metazoa; phylum Chordata; class Actinopteri; order Lampriformes; family Regalecidae; genus Regalecus; species Regalecus glesne. The sequence goes on along the minus strand of OMLC01096040.1, from coordinate 20,482 downwards.
GTCATAAAGTCGTGTCTGAAGGCAGTCATTAGAGACGTGTCACAGTAAAGCCAAGCAGCCATGCTTACAATGCCTGCACAAGGATCTTTGGTGGTCTGGAAGATTGGCTGCCAATTGAACAGGTTTTTCCAACAGAGATTTGGGTTAGTAGGTGGGGAGGGAGAAGAGACGAAGGGGGGATTGAGTGTGTGAGGAAGGGAGAACATGCATGCTATGGAGTTGTTTCCACTGATGGAGAGACAGAAAGAGGAGGAAACCGGTGAGGTTTTGTTGCTGTTGTTTCTTTCATATGCCCACTCACCTTTCCTTCGTCTTTTGGGCTGTCACTCAAATGAACCACTGGCCCTGGATGTGTTTTAGTTGATCTGTGAATGTGGAGGGGGAGAGAGAGAGAGAGAGAGAGAGAGAGAGAGAGAGAGAAAATTACTATTTTTGAAATTAAATGAAGACGAAGTCAAAAATAAATTAATAACAACTGTGGGTCCAGTGGGACATCATATAGACCACATCATTGAGCATGTTCAAAACCAGATGCTGGTCAGTTGTGATTTCACACACAAAGACAGAATAAGCATCCTGAAGCTCCAAACCGCAGACCAAGAATGTTCAAGTAATTCAATGATAATCATGGAAATATATGACAATAAATGTTGTGGATGGATGCTTGAGACCTAAACCAATAACTAGCAGGTGTCCCTGGATATGAATGAATCACCACTGAAAGTGCAGTCAATGACCAACTCTTATATGAACCCAACCTATTGTTGTGTGGCATCACTGTATTGTTTATAAGGGTATGGGGATGCTGCAGTCAGCTCAGACTGAAGATGTCACCTGTGTGAGTGATGAAACGTTTCTAAATAAACTTCTGATCCATTCGAACCGATTCACTGTTTTATTGATTCCCTTACCTTAATTATTGAGGATAAATCAAGAGATATCCGAGCCATTGTTACAGCTCTCGTCCTTCCCCGAGTTTTAAAAAAAAATAATTGGTTGGATGAACTTGAAGTTGATAAACTCTATGCCTCGGTAAAAGCTGAAACCGCCTCATCTCTAGAAAGAGGTGACGCACTCATGGTGCTATGATCAAATGTAGGTTCAGTCACTGTGATAGCCAAGTCCCTTCCTGTTTCAACTCAAACAGAGGAGTGCTATGCATCCACGACACTGTGTCCTTCTTGTGGATATGACAAGAAGCTCTGAGCCTTTCAATGGTGAGCAGGGGTAAAGGGATACAAAACAAAATTGAATGGTTCACATTGCCATCTAGCAGGGGATGTGGTCCTGTGAGACCTTTAAGAGCTCTCCGGATAAATTTCTTGTGGCAGCTCTTTGTTGCACAAAACTGGGTTTGTGCCGCTACATTGCTTGATGTAAGACTGAATGCTAATGGAGCTGGAATCAGAGGGGGTCAGGGACTAAGCACTGGCAAAGAATCCATGGCAGCGTAAAACATTTACACTTTATGTGTGAGGTGGAAAGAGAGAGGAAGCAACCTTGTGTCATTCTATACTGCTTTTATCCACACACGTGTACACACACACACACATGCACGCACGCACACACACACACAAATCCCCAAGGTGTAAATAGGGAGACAAACACTGACTGGCGTTGGTCAATATTAGTGTACAAAAACATAACCACACCAACACATGCAATCACATGGGCAGTCGCAGATTGTCAGGGTCACACACTGACAAACACACGGAGGCATTATGGGCCATTGGATCCGAGGGAGCCATGGCAACTGTGGAAGGTAAATGATCAGCAGGGCAGGTGAAGGGATAGAGAGGGGAAGGCAGGAGATGAGTGTACAGAAACACGAGCTCACCACAGTCAAGTGGGGACACATGAAATGTTCCACTTAGAGTATGTGAGAACAGAACCTATGCAGTTGGCAAGAAAAAAAGAATCACATCTGGGGGTATTTTGTTCGTTTTTCAATAATTATTGTGAATAATTCATTGGTATTATCCTAAATTTGGTGACAGATTAATACAGATGCACTAGAAAAGTTTTGGGGGAAAAAAAAGAATGATCCAACACTGAAATCCATAAGATTTAGAAGCTTAAAACAAACAAAAACTGTCCTGTAGTAGTTCAGATGACATAAAGATCCATCAAATAAATGACAATCCATTGTCAGGACAGTCTTAAAACAGACGCTCATCTGTGTCTTTTGGTTTTCCTCTGTGGTGCTTATTGTGTGGACTCATCACCGTGATGACACGTCTACAAACAAAACCAGCTAAATATACTGGCCAGCAAGCCAACTGGTCACCTCCAAGCCAGCCAGTTATTCAACCTCCCAGCATGTCTGTAGACACCAATGCTAGGGCTTCAGGGCTACACCTCCATTAATTCACCGCCCTGACTCAGCCAGTAGTCTACCCATAATCCTTTTCAACCAGTCAATATAACCGTTGCTCAATTAAATAAGCTCCAGTCAACTCTCCTTCTCATTCTTTCATAGGTTTGTCTTCGTATTGAAAGAAGAAGACAATAAAGTTGTCATTTTGAATGCATTAGCAAATTATTGATTTTTATGCATGTAGTCCCACAACAATAAACCAGCCAGTCTCTCGGGAGTGTTAAATAAGCATCCTTTCATGGCTTTTCATGTCTTTCTGGGACTCATTTGTAACAGAATATTGCTTATTAAAGAGGGATTTCACTCCCCTCTCTGCAGGACACAGTAAATCACTTTTATTTTGCTGGATTAGCAATGCTATCCGCTTCCAAGACAATGTGCTAAAAGAAAGAAAACATGCTAAAAACTGTTGTGTGTCCCACCATGGAAAAAAAATAGGGATTTATCTTATTGACTGATAAACTGGAACAAATTGCATAGTTCCAATAGTTGGCGATGTCTTAAAGTCAGGATGAATTTAAAAAAAATGGCTTTTTAACTCTTTCATACCACATCCCTGCTCAAATTTTGCCCCAAAATCCAGGCTTGTTTTCTTCCCATAAAACAAAATATGATGCATGCTGATGTAGGCTTGAACCAACCAATCTCCACCAATCATAGCATGCCATCTACTCATCCATCAATCTTCAACTTTAAGCAGCGTAGAGCTGAGGAGCGTTAGTTAGCTAGGCAGCAACATTGCCACTTTTCAATGCTTAAATCAAATTTCTCCCAGTAGTGTAATGCCCCCCATCTATCCAGTTTCACTCAGAAATAAGCGTCATAACATGCAAGTCAGATGCTTTCAAAATGCCACTTCAGCTGGACACTAAGCTTTATAAGCCCAAATGAGTCAATCCATAAGTATATGGGTGATTAGCAAAGTGTGAAATTATACCGAATACGACAGCTGTGATTTATGAGTTTTGAGTTGACTCCCTTCTCGTTCTCCCTCACCTATCCTCTTTCCTCTTCCAGCGACCATCCTTCTCTGTCCGTCAAGTCAAGCTTATTTGTATAGCTCAAAATCACAAGGCAGTCCTGTATCCACGTATTGACTGAGTACCATCCCATCTGTCTGTACATCTGTCTGGCTCCCAATCTGCTTTCTGACTCTAAGCCAAGAGACTTCATCAAGGTCAATGGCCAAAAGAAGACAGGCAGGAAAGACAGATTACTCTACCTGGTCTTAATGGGAACATAATGGGGTAATTAGGGAAAATGTACAGCACATTATTGAAACTGTTTAGAAAAGCAGACAGAAGCTGGGAAAGAGGGGATTAAAGGGACTAAGACATAACCAGAAGATGCTTCGTATTTATGGAAACATGTTATTCCTAGCAGCCCCCCTTCCCTTTTCTAAATCTAGAGCCTCACTTAAATAAAGAGGATAAGTAATGAGGATGGAAGAATTGTGGGTAGTGGAGTTCGGTACCCACTGGAGAACAAAGAAACAAAGAACATGGGACTCTTTCCTACTTTATGTGTCGTCTTACTTTACTAGAAAAAAAGAGGAGAAATGCTAAATGTATTGACTGAGAAGCAGAAACAGAGGAAAGGGATGGTTCTCCTGTAGAAGACGTCAATCAGGACAATAAACCGCCAGCATGTTCTGATCTTTATCAGCACATACATCTCAGTTCAGGTGGATCACATTCAATCATATTTAAAGTTGAATCACTCCTTGCTTATAGCAAAGTAGATCAATAAAAAGAATCAAGAGGCCAATTCTACATAAAGAATCCATATCCAGAGCTTGGTGTGTGTGTGTGGGTGTTTGTGTATTCCCCTGGATCGCCATCTTGCCATGGTAGAGATGCATCGCATGTATTAATGTTCCCAAGAGCAAAAGAGATATTTTTCAATATTTTCAAATACAAGACACTGTTCCCAGAAACAGCACAGCACAGATTGTTATTTTTCCAGATTCATCAAACGTGAATCATAAAATGTTCAAAACTTAATTGAAATACCAATCTTCCATCTGTGGTCAACCACTTATCAGAAGTCTGGAGCCTATCCCAGCACTCATTGGTTGAAGGGCCAGGAAACACCCCAGACAGGTCACCAGTCCATCGCAGGGCAAGTTTGGGAAATTAAGGCCAGATGCTTTTTCTAACGCTCTGCGATGGCATTTAAACCACTATAATGACTGTTTGTTTTGTCTTGATGCATCCTTAATAATCCAAGTGAGGGGGAACCACAAAAAGAGGTGAATGAGTTGAACTGGATCAGAAGTTTATTCAGAAACGGTTCATCACTCAAGCAGGTGAAATCTTCAGACTGAGCTGATTGCAGCATCCCCCCTTATAAACAGTAAGTACATTGATACCACACAACAATAGGCTGGGTTCATAGGAGAGATGGGTGATCAACTGCACATTCACTGGCAATTGGCAGTGAATGTTGAGCACCATTCACAAAGGATTGGGGAATATTTGCAATCACGGCATTGTAAGACGCCGACAGATGTACTCTCAGACCACCACCCCTGTTTAAGGATGGTTTTTCCCTCTTCACATAAATGGCCTCCTTCACCCCCCTCTCAAACCAGCGTTCCTCCCTATCAAGGATGTGAACATCATCATCTTGAATGAGTGGCCACTCGCCTGTAGGTGGGTGTAGACCGCAGAGTCCTGACCTGACATGTTGGCTCTCCTGTCTTGTGCCATCCTCTTAGCCAAAGTGACAAAACAATTTTGAATAAAGTTCTGATCCAATTGAATGGATTCACCTTTCTAAGACTTGTTAGTTCCTGAAGTACACACTCTACTCCTGAGCTATCACAACCCCCAAATGAAATACATACGTCAAATATATTAAATCAAGACATTTCCCGTCTCTGGAACTGAAACCGTGTTGAGGAACCGTCAACATACATCTCCATGAGTTCCCACCCTCTGTCTTGGCAGACAGTCCTCTCCAACATAGGTTTGTGGAAAGACTTTATGTCTAGATTGGGGCGTCACAAGGCAAAAATAGGGTTCAGAACTGAGGGTGGCTTGTGACTGACACCCCGCAATAAAAGACTTGTCAAGGTATTGCTAGACAGACAATGGGTAGGTGGGTGAAAAGAAAATAAAGCAAATTGCACTGAATGCCATTGAGGAGGAATTGGGTATTTGATGCTTTTTCACAAGCTGTTGTGGTTCCTGATGAGTCATTCTGTCTAAACTCTTAGAAAACACCCCCCCTAAAAAATAAAAAATGGATCGTGTCAAGTTTAGAGAGTTCCTTTGATTGGCAGCTTGGTATGAGGCATAGTGTTACACAACAGCAGCATATGGTACGTTTTACCAATGAGAATATGGAGACAATCAGAGTTCAAGGCTACAGTAACTAGATGAAGAGCAATGCCTTTTTTCCTTATAAACTGTTGAATAGCAGAAGTTATTAGCATTGTTATCCAGTAAGTGCTGTGGTCATAGCAGTGGCCATAAGTTATTGGAGTCAAACTCTGTGCTGGACTCACATTTATTAGGCAATGCACTACCAAGTACTCATCATCATCATCATCATCATCAAGAGCATCAGAACTTTTACCATTATTAACAACTCACAGTTCGATGGCCTTGTTCCACATAATGACGTAGCCAGACAAAATGAAGGACTCAATGTTGACGATGTGCGTGTTCCCACGCTCTGTTCCCACATAGAGCCATTTACTCTGAAAGGGAAGGTGGCAGAAAGTGATCCTAGAGGAGAAAGAGAAACAAAGACAGACACAGACTGGAGATTAGGCTATGACTGAAATAACGACTGCATTTCTGAAAAAGAAAAATCCCTGTTTGAAAGAAGCTCTGTCTGTGTGTGTCTCCTTGAAACATGTGTGAAACCATTGGTTCTACACAACACAGACATCATATATAGCATGGCAATTTAATTAATGCTTCACCTCTGAGATATCCAGTCTAATAACAGTTGTGCTCCCAGCTACTCTGTGTATTTTTCACAACAATTCCTAATTGTGCGGAATTGAGTGATTTGTTTACGGCAATATCCTGCAGTGTCAATGAGAACTGGCACAGCTAACCGAACGATGAGACTTTCCTCCAAATGACTCCGGAGAAGGGCTCAACAGCAGCAGGGAGTTTTTCTTTAGTAATTCTCCTGAGATACATGAAATGTGCTCCGGTATTTACATTATGCAGTATACAGAGCAAGGGCACATAACCAGACCTAAGCAAATAGGCATCATACAAAGCAATCGGTAATTCCACCTAGGACTGGTTCACATATTGTTCACAGTAACACCACTTTTTTAATGATAAATATTTGTGGTCTGATGGTAAATGGACTCCTCTTCACATTGTGTTTTTGTAGTCGAGCACCCACTCAAATCACGTTACAAGGTAAGCCTCACATTTGCCAACCTTTGGTCTCTGTTTACACCTGTACTTAAGATGTGAGCTCATTTCATTGGGTGGTGCTACTGATGTTCTCCTGGAGATGAGCAGGTCGAGTTAATTCAAGTTATTGATTATAAACAACAGCATTAGATGGTTTAGTTATTATTTATAGATACCGAAGGAAAACACTATTGTGTTACTTTTGGGTGAACCTTTTCATGTGGTGCTCTACATGTAACACTATCTGCAGGATTGCACACTGCTGCAATTAACAATCAATCATAAAACTGAATTTCATTATTGCAAAAAGTCCAAACAGTCACAAACACAGTAAGTTTACTTGATGAAAGTGAAAAACCTCGGTCAGCGACTTGATGAAAATAAAACAACAATAGCACCTAAAGTCCCATGTGTTAAGGAGAATTTACTGAATATCACAGTGTTTGTTCACAATTGGGTATTTTTATCTCACTTGTCAGGTCACCAATGAACATTTTTTACTGTTTTTTTTCACCAAAACAAAAAGACTTCCACTGATCAAAAAGTAAGACTAAACAGCCGTTTCTACCAGAAACATGACCGCATGGAAATACAAATTACATGGCCCGACAATTTCCACACAAAGTTACCAATCCTCCGTCCATGTTCTAGAATACATTATTGTAATTGAGAAATGATTAGCAGATCAATTATAAAACTTATTGTGCAATGGAGCTTAGGCTGTAATTCACACAGTATTAGCATCTATAATATTTATAAGCATCTCCGCCAGGGGATAACGATCAACATACACTAATTCAGGCCTGTCAATGCTGATTACTGCAGAGTAGGCTCTGGCTCAAAACAATCCCACCTCCAGCAACTCAGTGAGACAGGATTATTGGGCAGAAGACAAATGACAAAACAGACAATTCAATAAGGATTTGAGAGCCCAGGGAGATGACAATGCTCAATCTGTCAGAAGGGGCCAGGAGTGCCCACCACCAAGACTGGATCATAGTTGACTTCTCTGTGTTAGCAGTGTTACCGCCACTCAGGAGCCATCCAGGTAACTTTGGTGAACAAGGTAACATCGTTTAGTGACCAAGCTCCTATGTAGATATGTTCTCTTTTGTTGTCCATCTGATTGCTTCTTCATGAAGTGCTTGACTAAGAATTAAATTGCCTCTCTGACAACTTCAGACCAGCTTCAAGGGTTTTTACTCCACATGTTTTTATTTGCTTTAAGCTGAATCAGGGATTGATTTTGTGGTGAATTATTACAATATTTACATTTAAATTGCTTTTGAGTGTGAAAATATCTTCCCAAAATGTATTGAAAAAAACCCTAACTGTGATACATACTCATTGTAGCCTATTGTTACTAGGCTCAACTCAGTGACCCACAGCACCTGTAGGTTTTTAGCATCTCTTCTTAACCTGTTGGTAGAAAGTAAAGAGCATCACCTTCAGAACACCAGGGGTTTTGTGGATAAGTTGAGGGACATCATTGTGGGGGCAGATGAAACAAAGCTTTCTTGAGAGGTTACATCTCTCTTCCTATGCATCCCTGTCGATGAAGCATTTAGATGTAGTCCATCCATCCATCATCAACCGCTTATCCGGTGTCGGGTCATATTAGACGTAGTCCATGTGGAATTACAAGATGACCCCACCCTTAGCAACAGGACCACTCTTAACACTGACCAAGTGTGTGTGCTCCTGAAGCTGTGTCTTCAATTCGATGATGATAATGATAATTCCCTTATTAGTCCCGCAAGGGGAAATTTGGATTTCTCTGCATTTTTGACCCAACCTATTGTATAGGAGCAGTGAGCTGCCAACATATGGTGCTCGGGGAGCAGTTAGGGGTTAAGTGTCTTGCTCAAGGACACCTCGACATACTGTATGCAGGACCGGGGATCGATCCTGCAACCTTCTGATTGCCAGACGACTGCTCTACCCACTGAGCCATGCCGCCCCAGCAATTCCCATACTTCACATACAGGGGGCACTACTATAGACAGATAGCATGGGTATGAATGGATTCCCTAGTTTCCCCAGTAGTGGCCAACCTGTATATGGAGGAAGTGGAAAAGAGGGCTCTCACATCTTATCTAGGGACACCTCCTAGCCAATGGTTCAGATCTGTGGATGACACCTAGGTTAAAATTGCATCTCAGGAAGAACCACATTTCACCAACCACATTAATTCAGTGGAAAACCAGATCAAGTTCACCGGGAAGGAGGTGAAAAGGGTTAAATTAGCCTTCTTAGACTGTGAAATTGCAATTAATGATGGAGGACATTTGATTGATGATGTTTACCGTGACCCCAAACACACTGGTCAGCAGCTAATGTTTGACTCTCATCCACTAGAGCACATACTAGGAGTCATTAGGACTCTGTAGCGCCGAGCTGAGAATGTCCCCACTAAAACAGTGGCCAGGGAACAAGAGAAATCCCACATTAAACAGGCCCTGAGTAAGTGTGGTTATTAACTAGGAATTAAGGACAGATGCCCTTTTCCTGACACCCTGTGGCAGGATACAAGCCCCCTGTGCCCGACTTGAAGGCGCACACTCTACCGCAAAGCTAACGGGGCTGCTGGGTGTGTGTGTGGTTGTAGTATATGTGTTAATGAGTAGCATGTAGACAATGATAATCCACAGTCAAGTGTGTCAGTTCAGGACAGATCTTAATCTAAAGACAGTGACTGACAATCATATGGAGAAGCTACTCTAATTTCCCCTTCCAGTGACTAATACATGGTTCCGGGGGGATGGAGTGGATTTTACAATGCTAAGGGTCTGAGGCACAGAGTGAGCTGACGCGTCCTTGCTGGCTTTGATACATGACTCACGATGTTCATCTTCATTTCTCTTTCAATGCCTCGCTGCCCTTCCATTGGCGATCCATCCATTTTACCTTCTGCTCACCTGCTCACTGAAGGTAAAAGGTTGACAGGACAGTAGAAAAGATTTGACCAATTGCAAAAACAGGCGTGTCCTGACCTTGACCTCTGCCTGTGTGCATGGACATACATTTGTGTCCTGTGAATGTAGGTTACATTCTGACAAGACTTGATTTTATCCAAAACCATGCATAACACCAGATTACAAAGTCTGCTGCATGACAGTTTTAAAGGGAATTGTTTTATATTAGCAGCTATCTGCAACAGCACGAATCCACAGCAATCCCAAACTGTCAGGGATATTCTAAAAAGCAATGCTGAATGATCCATTGTCGGATATACCTGGAGCAAACACTGCTCCCCTGAGAAGATGGAATATATTTCTCCTTTCCCAGGTTTTTAGTTATTTGATACACCCACATTCATCTCTTCTCCTTCAGGAAATGGGGTGATGCTTCTGTTTAATGTCATATTTCTTTTTATAGATTTAAGATTTTAAGATTCATACACCCTCCAACCAGCAGAAGAACCTCCGCACAAGTATCTGGAGGAACCAAGAGGAAACAAAAAGGCTTGATGAGAAATCATTAATTGCTGTTTCCATAACTTCCTTCATGGCTGAGTTTTCTATCCATCCATCCATCCATCCATCCATCATCAACTTTATCTCCAAAGTCAGGTCATGGGGGAACTGGAGCCTATGTCAGTTCTCATTGGGCGAAAGGCAGGGACACACCCTGGTCAGATCATCAGTCCGTCACAGGGCAGAGCACCTAGGGAAACAGTGTCTTGCTCAAGGACAGTTTGACATGTGTCTGTGCAGGTGAAGGAATCAAACCTGCAGCCTTCTTATCCCCACATGACCGCTAAACCCACTGAGCCATGCCGCCCCATGACTGAGTTTTATAAAACAACTAAATGAACAACCGTTTATGACAAAGCTTGTAGACTTTGTGCAAAATCCTGTCTGAGGTGGAGACTGTAGTGAGACAATCCCCTCACTAAGACAAAGCAACATGACCTGACCACTACAAATTAACTCCAAGGCAGCAAAGAAAATGACCCAAAACAATAAAACCAAAGATTAGTTAGATTACTCATCTTTACATCCCATACACAAGCAAGGAGGCTAGCAGAAACACATCTTACTCTTCATGTCCTCCCGTGGCAGGAAAACTTCTATGACAAAGATAATTAAATGTCTGAGACTAAAATGGCTTTAATCATAATTAGGCTGACAACAACAGGACATCTGGCATTTTGTGATACGAGGCCCAAGATGTGCAGGTTTGTGATTCACTAAAGCCTCTGCTTCTTTTTCCCACTGTGCTCCTATCAGGGCCCAGGTCGTGCCGGGGCACATGTGGTTATTAAAGTCACTCTCACTAAAGGACACCCAAAGAGAGCTCTCCATGGTGACATTTAGATGCGATACATCTACCTACACGGCATTACGGAAAATGACACCTTATGAATATCCACACCATTCAGAAGTGAGAATCTGTGGTGACCCTGAGGTCATCGTCAACATCTTCTGGAAAAAAATGAAAACAATTCAGGGAGATTCAAATAGAACTGATAGACTGAAAATGAAGGCTTTAAAATGAGGGTTATGTCCACCGTAGTGTAGTTTAACATAAACGTATTCTGCTGGTGATGTGATAGGATTGTCATAAATGGCGTACAACAGCAAAACAATACGCACACATCACAGGAATGGTTAATCAGTCCATGTGGATGTCAAGTTCATTGAGTGAATTGTTTTCTCACTATAAAATACTGCATACAATTCCATATGCAACTTAAACTACCAAGTGTTATTTTGTCTCTGTTCACCGTTCCGTTTTGTTGCTTGTAACACTGTATATTTTCCCTTATGGGACTAATAAAGGAATATCTTATCCAACAGGTCACATCTCCAGTCTGGACTGAAGATGTGAACTGTAAGAGTAACAACACAAATTTGCTAAACTCTTGCCTTCTGTTGATTCGCTCTGCATCTTTCAAGGCCTACGAGGACAAAAGGCCCTCAAAGTGTTCCTATCGGGTATTCTAGCTCGTCTGCGAGGTGTCCACAGAGAACCTTGAATTGGAGATTTATTCAGTCATAAAACATTATTCATTTCACTGACCTCATGAAATGTGTCTCATCCAACAACCTTTTTAAGTTATGGCATCCATTTGTGTCCAATGTCTGTGTTTCCTTGAGGATATATGTGGATTCATATAAAATCCATGTACCCTAGTTGTGCTTACCTCTCTCGGTTGAATTTGAGTGAATGCAGGACAGCTGGCCGTCTCTGACGAAGGTTCCACAGGTGTAGCGTGTCATCTGCACAGGCTGTGACCAGCGCTCCCTGTAGTCCAGAGACAGAGACATCATTACAAAATCACCATCACACCTGTCCGTGTGTACCTTTGCTGTCCTGGGTGCACAGCATCCCCATACAGAGGAGTGGTGAGAAAGGCACCGTTGGAAACAAGGCTAATGAATGCAGTCGGTGGAGCCGCCTCAGATCGATAGCTGGCTCTCAGCGCCACTCGGATGTGTCACTGAGCACACTGATAACAAGCCTTGATGAATCTTGAACTGAGAAAATGGCAGAGGCAAGAATATCGTGAGAGAGAAAGTGCAAGTAGAGTTTGAGTAAAAAGAGCACATATGCATGAAAGCAATGGGAGGAGAAAGAGTTTTGCATATATGTCTGTGTGAGGTGTGCAGGAGTGGACGAGCAGGAGGATCAACGTGGAGAGTGTGCATACGTTTGGATACCAATAGTGGGTACAAAGGCATTTATGTGGATATGTTGATCTATGTGTGTGTGCTAGTGGGTGTGTTACTGCATGTGTATCTGTCCCTGTCTGCAGATGCCAGCAGGGAGGAAAGTTACTCCCGAGATGGTGAGGATATGAGTTATTATTTGAGGAGAAATTATCATCATACTGACACGTGGTGTGAATATTCCCAGAAGGATGTGCACATATGTGTACACATGCAAATAAACACCATCAGAACCACAAACACAACAGGCACACAGATATAACAGGCACACACACACACACCAACATATGAGCCTTTAACCCATCAACCCCCAACACCCATCCCCACTCACACACACAGTTCCTGCTTCCAACAAGCTCTGTGTGCACCATACATGGTCATGGCAATGAAAGAACAGAACACAACTCGTGTATTCAGGCTTAATTCATCAGCCCCTTGGCTGTGGCAGCAGACAATGACAGCAGATGGGCGGTCAGTGTCATTCCTCACTGGCCCAAAATTGACATGTCCACAGTGAAACCAAGTCAGATGAGGCTGTCACTCCAGATCAGCGCACTTGCTAATTCATTTATATTTCCCTACGGTCCTGCAAAGGAGGATGCCTGTCTTCCAGGCACTGTGACTCACTGCACACAAGTACTTCCTGCTTACTCATCACTGCCTATCTGGAAGACAGGAAATGATAGAGGCTTTCAACTTCTCATGTCACAAGGCGCATTTGTGTTGATGGCTTTGTTATGACAAATGTCTGAACTAGCTAACTAGCTACAGTCTGGTAAAGCTAAAAGATGAAACAGGATAACACCAGACAGGCTTGTCGAGACTCAATGATTCTTCTGAAGTTTTGCATCGACGCTGTACTGACAGCACAAAACCCAATAGACATGATAAGTCAAATCAAGGTTAATTATTATCCCATGTTACCAATTTGCCTCAGTGGGCTGCACAGTAACACTACATCCTGTCCTTAGACCCTCATATTGGATAAGGAACAACTGCCATAATAAAACATTTAACAGGGAGAAAATAAGAAGATGAAACCCCAGGGAGAGCAACAGAGGAACAGTCTCTCTCCCAAGACAGAGATCCGTCTGGCATAAAAGCTGTTCTGTAGCCATGATTAACTAGTTTCCGACCTGCCTCCCTGATGACCAATGAACTTGCGCAAGAACACGAAAGGCAACACATGATTGGTTGGGATCTTATGTGCAGAGTTGTTAGTCTACTGGAATTTATGGCAGCATAAATGCCTAACCTCAAATGGTGACCATTGTGAAAGACAAAAATATTGTGTAGTCTGTTCACAAGATAAAAAATGCCAGGTACTGAATTTATGATCAGTGAGGTAGAAATTATTAAATGTATTCATAAATTAAAATGACCTGTTTTGTTCTGATAGATTCTCTTGATTAGCCACAGACCAATTCCTTTATTATTTCTTATTCACCAGAAGAGAACTCATCTAACAATAGAGCCCGTAATAAAGCCTGTAGCCTCTCCTTCTCCCTCGTAAACACACGATAGCTATCTCATAAAGCCTTATTTGGATGTGAGGAATGAGGTGCATTTATGGAACCAATTGATTAATTGCCCAAAATAATCGAAATGGAAAGTGAGAAATAATGAACAACATGATTGCTTGTGCATTTTCTGTTTATTTGTCCAATAAGGCACCGGGCTCATCTTGTTTAGGTGAGACCCCCCCTTTGTATTGAACCCTCCACTCATTTTGATGGCACATTATAAAAACTATTTCAAATCATTTCTTTATTCATTTTGGGAGAGGAAATGATGAGCCGGGCATTGCAGGTTTGATCCCACTGCAGGGCATCATGAAGGGAATCCCTCCTTAAACCTCCTGCTCCATGTCTTCCCATTACATCACTGTTGTATTTTTCAATGTTATAATACTTTTTATATACACATTTACCCATATGTATGTATGTATGTATGTATGTATGTATGAATGTATGTATGTATGTATGTATGTATGTATGTATGTATGTATGTATGTATGTATGTATGTATGTATGTATGTATGTATGTGTGTGTGTGTGTGTATGTATGTATGTGTGTATGTGTGTGTGTGTATGTATGTATGTATGCATGTATGCATATGTTTGGAGACTTGATTTGAAGCTGTACTTTGAAACTATTGAACTTAGTAAGTCAAAATGTCTTGATTCAATGCTCAATAATCCAGGTATGGAAATCACAAAAAAGAGGTGAATCAGTTCAACTGGAAGTACAACTCACCAGGTGACTTCTTCAGTCACCTGGTGAGCGATGAAACATTTCAAAATAAACTTCTGATCCAGTTGAACTGATTCACCTCTTTTTTGTGTATTTAATTTAGTACTTATCTAAAGGCTCTAAAGGCTTCATTTTAGATGTAGCTGCAATCCTGATCCAGCGATTAAAAGAAATAAACAGCACCTGCATCAACTAGCCTTATTTCAATGAGTCCTGCAAGTAATGGAGAGAGAAAAAGTATAAAAAGGAAGCATTAAACCACAAAATAAGGGAATTTTTGTGCCCAACAATTTTTTGACTGCCAAAACAAAACAACATTTTATGAACAAAATCATAGATTAGAAAATGAGAAAATAACTATAGGGGTGCAGTTCACAACCTGCACACCTTAAAATCTAGAAAAAAAGACAAAAATATTGCTTAAACAAAAGCACTATCCACTATTCACACAATAAGGATCAGCTAAAAGATGAATGTATGCACTAATTTTTCTGTCCCGCTTAAATCTTATTTCCAGTGCATGAAATGTGTTATTTGACTTGGCAAAAGAAGTAGTGGGTCTCATGGAGCAGTAGGGCGTTTGACCAGGAGTCCACCAAGTTTGCAGTAGTGTCACTGAACCGCCTTAGCCTTGGCTAGCTGGGAACCTCACACCAAGTGGGTGGTTTGACTCAATGGTTGAGAGGGGGGGGCAAGTATTTGAGACAAAAAAGTAAAGACTATACATGACTGAAGTTCAGTTTCTGATGTCAGACCTCTCTTCCCGAGTACTAACCAACCTCTGATTGAAAAAGAGCACCCCTCAAGAAAAAAGATGAGAAGAAAAGGTTCCAAACATGAAATGAGAGGAAAAAGATCTGTAAGTAAAAGTAAAACAGGAAACACCCTCTAACACTATAAGCAACAGTAGTTACTAGTGGTCTGGCATAGTCTGGGGATTTATTGGCATAATGTGACTAACAGGAATAGAAACTTTTTTCTGTGAATGATGGAAAAAGAAGAACAAGGTAGTAGTATATACTGTACTGTGAAATCAAAAGAATGCAAAGATATGAGAAGAGTGGAAAAACTGAGATAAAATATCCTAAAACGACTGGCCTGAGACAGAAAACCCATTATTTCCCTTCTCTAAAACAATAAATCATCATTTATTAAAGTACCTTGTCAATTCCAATAATTTTCATAACTCAGAATGGCCAATAGTAAATGAAGTGAATTTATACAGTGCTCATCTAGTCTACCAACCGCTCAAAGTGCTGTGTATGCCAAGTTCACTCATTCACACAAATTTATATACTTGAAGGAGGAGTCCATGCAAGACCCCAACCTGCTCATCAGGAACAGTTAGGGTTTTGGTGTCTCGCTCAATAACACTTCATCCCCCACATTCTTTGGGGAAGCCAGGTATTGAACCAGCGACCTTCCAATAACTTCACATCACTATCTACCTTCTGAGCCATGACGCCCCCAGAAACAATAACTTGCTCAACTTGAGCAGTTAAACCTGGACTGATTTCTTTTAAACTTTTTTCTAGTCTAGTGACCACTCAAAACACTACAATGGATACCTCACATTTACCAAGTATGGGGCATTTCAGAGAGCTATTCTTGCAACATATCTGATTTTCTTAACATCCCCAATGCTGAGGAAAGAGGTGAAATATTTAGTTGATTTTACATGGCTCTGCCCCAAAGTCCCATGTATACACAAAACTTCATTTGAAAGGTTACAATCATCAAATTACATACTTTTGGCCTCTAGAAGAACTCGTACTGAAATCCCACAATGTATAGCACTTATAGATGTGTAGAGTATTGTGTCGTTGTAGATTTGTGTAGCCTCATTTAACATAACTGTGTGTATATATTCATTAAATGAATATACATTTAAGTCTATTGAGCATAAAATAATTCTCTAAAGAATGAGATTCTATTATATGTACAGTTTCATTACCAATAGTTCAAGTGTGTACAACTTTCTTATAAGACCCTGAAAGCCTAAATATAACTACCAAACTTCTCGGCAAAGTTTCAAAACTTGGCTACAAGCTTCAATATGGGTTTAAGTGTCTTCACCCTACAAAATATGGTCAAAGTTGTTTTTATAGCAATTTTCTTTTCTTTCTTTTTTTAAAGGAGGAAAAAGTGAAAGAAAACACACAATATAAAGCCATGTTTCCACTGCAGGAACGTTCCTCGGGAACTAGGAACCTTTTGAGGAACTCAGTGAATTTCCATTGCAGGAACCAGGGTCTAAATCAAGTTCCAGGGATATTATTTTACACCCAAAAAGTCCCTGCTTGAGGGGTAGTTCTTTCTAAAAGTACAGGAACATCGGAGGTAGAGTTTGCAGCACTCGACATTTCTGAATGTTCAAGTACTGGCAGCATTTTATTTCCACAACCATTTTTCAAAATATGCAGCTGCAAAGCAGTGCTGTATCTGAAATAATTCACTAATTATCAACTCCATATTCACTATCTGGGAAATTATATGTAGGGGACTATATAGTGATTGCATTGGCAAAATAAAAAACACTTTCGTATTCTATTCAGGTAAATCTCCCTGCTGTTAATTGTCATAACGGTCACACAAAATGTGCCCGATCAACAATGGCTGCTGGAACATACATAGTTAATACAGCCATGCATTTTTTGAGAGAAATAAATTAAATCATACTGATGCCACTCAATGTTAGCCTGCAAGCCAGGTGTTGCAGGTTAGATGCCACCGGGGGGTATCCAGCCTTAATACTCCATGCCCCATCAAGCTCTGTGCCCATCGTCACATGTTAAAATAGAACTTTTATACTGATGCCGTCCAATATCCATCTTCCTTTGTTCTCAGATCATTAAGATATTTTTGATTAGGGTAAGAAGCAGAATTACTAGACAGAGAAAACTGAAATGTACTACTGTAAAACAGCCTCATATGTCAGCAGACTAATCTTCATGGGTCTTTAGACCATGGTGGAACTGCAGACAACAGTGGGCTGAAGGAACCTTTTAGTTACTTGAAAGGCAGTTCCTGGGACTAAAAGTTCTGAATACTTTGGGTGCAAACATGGCTTCATATTATAGCATTTAAAGCAGAGAACAGTTAGGCAAACAGTGATAAATGAAATAAAATCACTCCCTTGTATAATCCCTCATGCCTCAAACTGAACTTTGTATTAAGGCTCTATTTGTGAGTGGTAAGTTTTCAAGAGACTGATGCTTCCAAATTTGAGATCTAGACCCAAGGGGAGGATCTTCCCACGACAAGCCTGGGGAGAATGCATCCATTGCTGGGAACATGACATCAGAATAAACATGACTGCAGGAGAAAGAGGCCCCAGACATCCAGCAGCCCCAGCTCCATATGACACTCCTTCTCTCTTGAAAACAACAGTCTCCCTTATTATCTCAAATTCACAGGATTTCTTTCTTTTTTTTAGATGACACATCCCTTCCACCCACTCACCCGTAGTCCACAGTGGGAAAATAAGAAGGAAGTGGAACACTAAGAGAGTAAGAGAAACAGACAAAGTGAGTGAGTGAGTGAGTGAGTGAGTGAGTGAGTGAGTGAGAAAGAGAGACTTGAAGCAAGGAGGACAGGAGGGGAGGATGAGGAATGATGCCAGGGTCTGAAGATTCATACTGAGGGTGGATTAAGAGAAATGGTATCTGGCAGCATGCACAGGGTCAGGCCCCGCAGGCCTGGAGCTCAAGCAGCCATCTTGGCAGTGACTCCCTCAGTGCAGTGAGGGGGAGGGATTGTTTTACAAGGTACAGCAGTCCACAGGGACCCCTCTATTTCCTCTTTCCCACTGTTACACTAATGCAACCCCTATTTCTCTCCCGTACAGTTTATCTTTGATCGGAAATATATTGCTCGGTCAGTGTAAACATCCACATAATTTGTTGCAGAAACCATTGCTTCCTGCGGTTATATTTACTATAAGAATGATGATATTTAAAGTGGTATGTGTAATCAAAGCATCGCAGGGTGTAACTAATCCCCCACATGGACAGAGAGCTGGGTTCCCTTCCTTTACCCTCTAGTGAATAATTTTAGAATGTAAAGGTTGAACCTTCAACTCAGCTATTTTCAATAAACAGGGGAATTCAAATAATCATTGTGACATACCCCCCCCTCTATATTTCACACATACACGTGCGAGCATGCAAGCGCACACACACGCACATAAACACACACACATACAGCCCTCTCCCTCAGCAGGGCCTCCTACATGGGAAAAGGAGACGAGCTATGAAAGCCGTACAGTGTAGATCCAACCGATAAGCTAACCAATTGAGTTCATTTATCAAAGAAAACTTTTGTTCAGATGTCTCCATATTCACTGTGTGTGATGGAAATCCTCCTGACAACTCTATCCTGTCCACATCTTATTTGACTCTGCGGTTCTTGGCCCAGTTGCATTCCAGAAACCCTAGCAGTGTTATTACAGGTCTTTAGTGGCCTGCAACAGGACATTAGTTAAAACAAATAAATCTAGCTAAGAGAGAGACTTAGGAGTGAGGTCTGAGTGATGCACAGCTTATAAAAACACATCTTCGAAGACAGCGGAATGACCATAGTCATCTCAAAACTGTGAAAACATGGTTCAATGTGATAACATAAGAAAATCAGTGGTTGATCAGTGAAACACGGAGGCGGTAAATAAAACCCATCTGGCGAGGATTTCTATCCTTCCTCTGCATGAACTGAAACTCAATACATATAACAGATCTGAATGCTGTGCAGTGATAATAGCTGAATATTCATTTCGGTGCAAGCGGAAGACAAACATTCCTGTCCCTAATGACGTCTCCTGGGAGGAAGTTCGTTACACAAGGTTGTTACACAACAAAACTCTGTCACTCTGAGAGGTCAGAGGAGGTTCAAACTCCTAACATTAGCACACACCAAATATCAACTAGGTCAGTGACACTTCCTCAATTATATTATAACTTAAAGTACCATCAGTTCTCCAGGTAAACATGAGGCAACTTCATTGTGCTGGCCTACTTTATAATGATTGGAAAATGACAGAACTGTAACTTGTTTCTTTGCGGTCTTGCAAGTATCATTATAACTCTTATTTATTTAGTTTTACAGGTGGACACAGAATAAGGGTAGAAATTATAAGACAATTGTGTATGTAGAACTTAGAATAGCTAATAAAAGAGCAAATATGGACCTTGGAGATCGTAACCGGTATTTAAGAAATTGCATGATGAAACTAAAAGGGCAACTGTGCAGTGACAATGGAAAAAATATGGCAGGACAAGGGAGTGTGTGCGTGGATGTGTGTGTCTGCATGTGTGTGTGTAATCCAGTAATCCACGTGATTTCATTCAGTCTTACTCGGTACAAGCCCGTTTCATGCTTCATGCAATCATCAAATGCCAATAATAATATACAAGATAATATAAAAAAAGAATATAAACACACCACATACTATACACACAAACCTATATATATATATGGGGCAGCATTGCTCAGGAGGTAGGGCCATCCTCTAATGATTGGAAGACTGGTGGTTCAAGCCAAAGTTCCATCAAAAAGTGTTTCGAAATATTCTTCAGGAAGACATTGAACCCATAACTGCTCAAACCCTGCAATGGCCCAGTGACCTGTATAGAGTTTTTACTGACGTTTCATTCTATGAGTGCTGGGATTGGCCCAAACTCAAGCATGACTTCATGACCCAAATTTCTGATGGTGGTTGAATTTAAATGGATGTGTGTGTGTGTGTGTGTGTGTGTGTGTGTGTGTGTGTGTGTGTGTGTGTGTACAGGCCTCAT
>OMLC01096039.1:0-30515 GCA_900302585.1 Regalecus glesne | reverse complement strand
CACCAGCTGACCATCAATCTCCCACGGTCTGGAGCTCGGCGCAAGATCTCATCTCGTGGAGTGAAGCTGATCATGAGAAAGGTGATGGAACAATCCAGAACTACACGGCAGGAGCTTGTTGATGATGTCAAGGTAGCTGGGACCACAGTCACCAAGATGACCATTGATAACACATTACGCTGTAATGGATTGAAATCCTGTAGTCCCCACGAAGTCCCTCTCCTCCAAGGCCTCCGGTAGCATAAGGGGCTAAGGCGAGATTTGATGCGTCTCTGCATCATCCAGTTGGGTGTTTAAATCCCAGATGCACTGTTTCCAATCATGGCCAGAGGTCTATAGGTAGTGGGGCATAATTGGCTAAGCTTCACATGGGGATAGGGGTTAGGTTGGATAAAGGATTCTAGGTTCACTAGTGTCCCCCTCTGGGTTGTCCAGGCGCTTGTGGTTAAGTGCCCGTCTGAAGTTGGCCAATGAGCACTTTGATGATTTAGGGGAGGCTTGGGAAAACGTGCCGTGGTCAGATGAGCCTAAAATCCAGCTCTTTGGCATCAATTTGACTTGCCGTGTTTGGAGGAAGAAAGAAGTTGACTTGCAACCTAAAGACACCATACCCAGCGTCAAGTATAGCGGTGTAAACATTTTGCTTTGGGGCTGTTTCTCTGCTAAGGGGACAAGTCAACTCCAACAGATTGAGGGGAGAATGAATGGGGCCATGTACTGGGAAATCTTGGCAGAGAACCTCATTCCCTCAGCCAGGACACTGAAAATGGGTCATGGATGGCGGTCCCAGCGTGACAATAACGCAAAACATACGACTAAGGCAGGGGTGCTCAATAGGTCGACCGCGATCTACCAGTCGATCGCAAAGGTAGTGTGGGTAGATCGCATGGATAACTATTTTTTAGACGGCCAATAGATCGCCATGAGATCTACCCACATCACTTTGCGTTCGACTGGTAGATCGCGATCGACCTATTGAGCACCCGTAGATCATTTTGACTTGATCATTTTATAAGTAGCTCTTATGCTAAGTAAGTGTGAGCATCCCTGATCTAAGGCAAAGGTCCCCAAAACTGTCAACTAATGATACATGGTGTCTAATTCGAATTAATATTTCATCTAGTGGTGGCTCAAAAGTTCCACGTGCTACTGATCAGTTCAATTAAATGCTTGAATTTTGCCTGACAAATATGATTCTTGAAAGTAGTTTTGATATGATTGATTTATGTGAAACATGGCTGAAACCAAATTTTTTCCTACCCTTTTAGTAGCGTCCCCACCTCACTCTACTTATGCCCGTGTACCTCATGCAAATAAACAGGGTGGAGATATTGCTGTATTATATCAGTCCATTTTCAATTTCAATTCTAAACTTGAAACTAGATTCCAATCCTCTGAGGCTGTAACTCTAAGTCAGTCTCCCTCAGCCATGAATACACACTGTTCAGCCCAGATTGGGATCCTTTATCGACCTCCAGGCCCATATTTACGGTTTCTTGAAGAATTTGGTGAATGGATCTCAAGTCATCATTCTGATGATGTTCTAATACTTGATGATTTCAATACTTATTTGAACAAGGCTGATGATCCTCGGGGTAAAGTATTTCTAGCACTTGTGGGCACTTTTGGGTTTATTCCGTTTGTTCAAGAGTCGACCCATTGCAGTGGTAACACCTTTGATTTATGTTCTATCTAAAGGGATAGCTGTTTCTGATCTGAATGTCTCACCAACTACATCTGCTGTGTCAGATCATTTTCTTATTTATTTCAATGCATCAATGGCCTGTTCTATGACCGCAAAGAGCCAATATCCACTTGACGAGTGGTTCAATCCACTATAGCTGCACTTGGCCAGCAGCTCCCAAAGGTCTTGGCTCCTTTTACACCAGTGACTGACTGTTGAAAATCTCACGAGTGACTTAAATGCAGCCCTTTCTAGTCTTCTTGATTTATTTGCACCTCTCACTACTAGAGCTAAACAAGATTTAAAGAGGCCTATGCCATGGTTTAATGATAAGACATATACTATTAAGTGGGTCTGCAGGAAATAGGAACAAAAATGGTAAAAAATTGAATTTGGAGGTTTTCTTTACAATTCTTGGTATGAGTGTTTATTGAAATACACGCATGCTTTATCTGCTGTTAAAGCAGTACGTCTCTCTCACCTAATAAAGGCTAATAAACATAATCGTAGATTTAACTTTGAGAATGGGAAAAAAAAACCATATCAAACAGCAACCATCCATTAGCTGCTCAACACTGACAGCCCATGAGTTTCATGAGGTTTTCTGCAATAAAGTTGATGAGATATTAAGCAATATTAGTTCCTCAACTCCAGCTACTTCTGCAACTCTAGTCCTACAAAATTCATCGGATCCTTCTCACTGGATCCTTTACCAACACAACTTTTTAAAAGACATGTGGCCTTTCCTGGGGTCTACAATTGTTCGAAATTGTTCATTTATCACTTACTACTGGCACCTAGCATTTTTATGACAGTAGTGATAAAACATTTACTTAAGAAACTACACCTTGATCCAGAATCTCTTCCAAGTTATCGGCCAGTCTTTTTTTTAAATTCTTTTCTAAAGTATTAGAGAGCTGTATATCAACAACTTTTGACCAACGTAGAAGAATACTACTCATATGAATGTTTCTTAATAAACTTCTGATCCAGTTGAACCGATTCGGCTTATTGTGATACTTATATAAACCTTTTCAATCAGCTTTTAGAGCCAATCACTCCATTTAAACTTCTCTCGCAACTTCTTGGCATAGCTCAATGGGTGGAGCGGTCGTCTGGCGATTGGAAAGTTGTACGTTTGATACTCAGTCCTGCACACAGCATGTCGAGGTGTCCTTGAGCAAGACAGTGAATCGCTAATTGCGCTATATGGTGGCAGCTCACTGTTCCTATACAACAGGATGGGTCAAATGCAGAGAATTCCAAATTTCCCCTTGTGGGACTGATAAGGGAACCCCCCCCCCAAATAATAAAAAAGTAATAAACTACCTTCTAGTAGCTATAGACTGTGATTGCACACCTGTGCTTCTTCTACTGGACCTCAGTGCAGCCTTTGACACCATAAATCATGTATATTAATTGATAGAATAAATTTTAATTTTGGTGTCTCTGGCTTAGCTCGCTCTTGGCGTAAGTCCTACTTATCTGGAAGAAAATAGTGCGCCTGTTATAACAATATTACATCGGACATCTCGGATGTTAAATATGGTGTACCCTAGGGGTCGGTTCTTCTCCCTTTACTCTTATCTCTTTATAAGTCACCACTTGGCCAAATTATATGTAGTCAGAGAATTAATTTCCATTGCTATGCAGATGATACTCAGCTATTTGTGCCTGTTGAAGCAAATGATCCCACTCAACTGATTTATCCGGAAGCTTGCCTGGCTGCTGTGAAAATTGGATGTCAGTAAATATTCTGCTCTTAAATTCAGATAAAACGGAGATGTTAGCCATTGCCCCTGATAGACAATAGATCTGTGATCAAGTATCAATAACGATTGACAAGTCTGTGATTTTTCAAAGGCAGCCAAAAATATTGTTGTTACATTTGATCCCACCCTTTCCTTTGATAAGTACATTAAAGAAATCACCAAGCGTACCTTATTTCCCTTGCGTAACATTGCTAAAGATCAATCCTTCCTGTCTATGTCTGACACGGAGACACTAATTTAGGCATTGGTGATAACTTATTTAATTATTGTAACGTTCAGCTTTCAGGTAGGCCACATGCTAGCACTGAAAGTCCTCATATGGTTCAAAAAGCTGCTGCCAGAATTCTAGCTAAAACTAAAAAATATGACTATATTACACCAATTATTTACTCCCTTCATTTGTTTCCTATAAATATTAGATCTGATTTTGAGGTGCTTCTACTATTTAAAAAAAAATCCTGAACAGTCTTGCATCATACTTGTCTGATCTTCTCAAACCATAAATTCCATCTCATGCTCAAGCATATGGTATGGACTGACGTAAGCTGTGTTCTCATCTAGTTTCTCTTGCTGAATGAATGTCTCTCAATGTTTCCTTTTTTACTCACTTTCTATGTATGTGATCTTGGATCAACCTTGGAGACGTGTAATCAGTAACAGCATGATGGTCCGGACTATGATGCTTGGACTGATATTCTTTACTGCTATTAACCTCTCTTTTAAGGATCTTTCTCCATCTGTCCATTGATACACATTCGACAAATGATGAATCTTAGCCTAGTGGCTTGATCTGGCGTGTTTGAATTTTAGATATTCATTGATTACTACCTTCACTGTGAAGGAGGTCATCGTTATGATTGATATTTTACCCTTTTCAATTTAATTACAATTCTGTTATCTTGATTACTTTCCATGCTGTATGTAAATTGGGTCTTATTCTATGTAAGTAGCATCCATTGCCCAGCTGTCCATCTTGGGAGAAAAAACCCTCCTTTGTTGCTCTCCTGAAGTTTCTCCCTATTTTACTCCCTGTTCAAGGGGTTTTAAGGGCGCTATCCCTTAGCTGATATGAGGGTCTAGGGATACGATGTTGTTTTAATGTAAAATCCACTGAGGTAAATTATTAATTTTTTATATATTTTTTTTTTAATTCCCTTATCAGTCCCATAAGGGGAGCTTTGGAATTCTCTGCATTTTAACCCATGCTGTTGTAAAAGCACAGTGAGCTGCTACCATATGGCCCTCCGGGTGGAGCTAGGGGTTTCGGGTCTTGCTTAAACCCGGGGTCAAATTTGGTCTGCTATACCCAGCCGAGCTTAGAGTGAAGCACAACGGGAGCGAGACTGCGTTCAGAGATGCAGAGGAGGCACATCTGTTTGCAGAATGCCTGATTCAAGCCTTTTCAAGGCACAAAGGCCTACAAGACTTTGGAGTTTGCTTTTATTCTTTCAAGATATTCCAAAGATGATGCATAACCTTAACGTTCATTTTTGTGGAGAGTGGTAGAGTGGGAGAATGGTAAGAAGAAAGGAGGGGGACTGGCGATGAACAATAGATGGTGTACCTCTGGGCACATCTCTATCAAAGAGCAGCTATGTAGCAAGGACATTGAGTTGTTAGCCGTTAGCATGAGGCCATATTACCTGCCGTGGGAATTCTTGCATGTTATTGAAATAGTACATGGAGACTGCTGGTGATTTGCTCCTCTCCGTTACAAGCGGACTACAGGCACAACATCCTCAGGCCCTCGTTCTTATCTCCGGGGACATTAACCACATTCCATCGTCCTCCATTCTGCCCACCCAACAGCAGTACGTCACATGCACCACCAGAGACATTAAAATATTGGATTTATTTTATGCCAATACCAAGCAGGGTTATACCTCATCATCCCTCCCTCCTGGGAAGATCTGACCTCAACCTGGTTCATCTCCTACCTGTGTACAATCCTCTTGTCTGCAAGCAACCAGCTGTTCCGTGCACAGCGATGAGATGGTCCGACGAGGCTCTGAAGGACTGTTTTGAGACAACTTTGTGGGAGGAACTATGTACCAGCCATGGGGAGGACATTAAAAGCCTTACTGAGTGTATCACCGATTACATCAATTTCTGTGTGGAAAACACTGTACCCACCAGGACCGTACAGAGTTTTTCAAACAACAAACCATGGATCAATCCCGATATAAAGGCTCTCCTTAAGGAGAAGAAGAGAACCTTTAGGTCAGGAAATAAGGAGGAGCTGAGGGCTGTGCAGAGGGAGCTGAGAGAAAGATCACAGAGGGCAAGAATGGCTACGAGAGGAAGATGGAGGAGCAACTGCAGCAAAACTACATCAGAGGAGTTTGGAAAGGCCTGAAAACCATCTCTGGCCACAAAGGGTCAAAGTCTCAGACTGTGGGGGACCAAAAGTGGGTGAACGATCTGAATCTATTCTTCAATAGATTTGACCAGACACCCATTCCTCCCCCGCCCCAGTCCTCAATGCTGCAATCACCCTCATCTGCATGTCCATTGTATCGCACCAGACCCACCTCGCTTTCTGCAACAATTAGGTTACTGCATCCAGGGTGTTCGAAGGAGCGTTTCCGGAGGTCTTTTCTTCCCACAGCTGTCAGGCTTCATAATCAGCATTTGTAGGACCAGCGGCTCTACTCTGAGTCCCTCACGTATGTCTGAGCTTCTCACCCTGTCTCTAAGGGAACGCCAGACACCCTCCTAAGAAACCTCATCTCAGCTGCTTGTATCCGTGATCTTGTTCTTTCAGTCATGACCCAGCTTTCATGGCCATAGGAGAGAGTGGGCACAAACATTGACCGGTAGATTGAAAGCTTTGCCTTTTGGCTCAGCTCTCTCTTGGTAACAAGAGAACCAAAAATGAGGAAGAAAAAGGAAACTAAATTTGGGTGAATGTTTTTTTCTCCGCTATACCTGGTCTTCCTCTTCTTCTTCTTCCTCTTCCTCTTCATCCTGGCTGTCCTCATCATCATTGCTGCCACTGGAATCTTCCTCCTGCGTGTGTTCCTCATCCTCTGGTTCCAGGATATTCATGGAGTCTAAAAAAAGAGACATATAATCAATTATCAAAGGGAAACCTGGGGAAAAACAACAAAACATTTACGCTGTGAACATCTTACCCTCTCGGTTGGCCTGCAGTGTTGATGCCTGACTAATATTTGATGGAGCCTCATCCATCAGCACGTCTTCCTGGGATTCGTCCTCTCCACTGCGCCCAACTGATTGACAGAAAAACAACAAAAACAAATCAGACTCCAGCATCAAGGTTCCCTCCTCCTGCCTGTTCTTGACACATTGTCCCCTCTCACAATGATGAGTCTAGAAAGCAGGGGCTGCATCTTACCTATGATGGTGCTGTTCACAGTGCCAGCATCTCTCTCCAGCAACTCATCAATGAGATCAACTAACTCATTCTCCACCTTCAAATGCAGAAAATGACACAAAAACTGCTATCAACACTGTAAATCATGTATGTTAAGTAATGTAATATAATCATTTGAGTTTAGTGTTATGTGTATAGTACAAGCCAGTTACCTGCATGGCCTGTGTGCTGAGAACCTCTGGCTGACCAGCAATGACAACTGTATCTCCCTCTGTCTCTCCATCCATTAGGTCACTGTCAGTCCCTTGCACCCTGTGGCTTCCCTCTACTGGCTCTGCTTCACCAGACTCCCCTTGAATAAACCCCATACATCAACACAGGATATACTTTGACTTGTTGCATTCAATTATTTAAAAAAGGGTGGGTCTGAGGGGTGAGTGTGTGCATATGACATCTGTATACCTTGATCCCGAGTGTTACTGTTGCTGTCCCTGGCTGTGCCCACTGTGTCATGTTCAGCCTTGTTCTTACTAGAACCACTCTTGCCTCCAAATGGACTGCTGGGCTGGTTAACAATACGGGACAAGGTCTCCAGAGGCTTCAGGGCAGCATTCACTGTGTTGGCCATGTTTGGACTGAAGCATGCGCAAAAGAAGGAAGGACTGTCCTGATTACCAGTTTATGCAAATTCCAAATGTTGTGAATTCATTGTAGCAACATTTTAGTTAAATACACTTAAGGTACCTTAAAAATCACCAGGAATTATGACTCTTAGCTATTAGTTATAACTGGATTTTGAGTGAGAAATATCATACTATTTGAGAAGTATTCTACAAGCAAGAAAGTTAGCAAGAATTAAAACAAACAAGAAAGTGAGAACGAGAGCACCATAAAAAAACAAACAAATAATAAATTGACGGGTTTGTTGCCATTTCTCTACCTGGACAGGTCAAGACTGTGGGGTACACGGGCTAGGTCATTGACCAGGCCCTTCTTGAGGAAGAGACGAATGATGTTATTCATGCCATTGTGCTGAGTTTTGGCTGCTGCAGTACTGTAGAAGCTGGAGGTGGATGGACACGATTCCATAATGGTGCTGATGATGCACATCACCGCCTGAAGCCTGGAGGGGGAGATATAGAGTGAGTAAGAGTATGGGATGAGGTTTTTCCATATTGACGTGTCTCAAATGTAACCTTGATTGGAAGCATCATCTTACCTAGCATGTTTTTCTGTACCCTCTGCCATAGCTAGTGCCCGACTGAGGGCAGCTTTCACCTCGTTGACTAGGGCTACCTGGGCATCAGTGCCTGTGCCAGCAGCAGCCAGGCTGGCTAGGAAGAGTCGTGCGAGAGCTGGGGTGTCCTTGTCCTCAGAATTCTGAGTATGGGGTAGTAGGTGGTCAAGCACAAAGGCCAAAACACTGCAGTCCTGTGGGACAAGAACAGGACAGTCAGTGGAACTTCACCCCTTCTTAAAAAGGATTAAAAACTGCAGCATTAAGATGTAGTGAATCAGGGAAAGAGAGTATGATGGAGCTTCAAGTTTGCTAAACCACCAACCTCCTTGATAAGCTCTGACTGCCCAGCAGTGTAGCAGTAGGATGCAATGAGTGTTGCAATGCCCACGTAGGAGCGCACCAGTTCCGCCAGCAGTCTCAAGATTGTAGAGGTGGGCATCAGGGGCTTGCTGGCCTTAGCCTTTGCAGCTTTACCTTCCTCTGAACTGACACCCTTCTCTCCCTCCTGGTCCTTTTTCTCTTCCCGCATCTCCTCTGGTGTGGAGGCTGAGGGATGAAAATGTGTTCAGACAAAATTGCTGTGATGAACAGATTCCAATACTTAAAGATGATAATTTGGTTACGCATCTTTATGTTCTCAATCTCACCCTCTCCTTGTGGAGTGCCAGACTGAGAGGACTCCGCTACACTTCCATCAGCAGCAAACACCTGAGCCTGTGAAAAAGGAACATGAATCCATTATTATAGTGGCAAAGGAGACGGGACGCTAAACATCATCCCCACAAACAGTGCTATCATAAGCAGCATGGCTTGTAGTGGCAGCTTACATTAATATGGAAAGCGGACTGTGAATCAAAGTCGCTGCCTTGCCGGGTAAGCCTGTACTGCTGATAGACATCATCACCCACATCCTGTAGGATCTGGCAGAGGTCCTGACCACCAGGCACAGCAACCGTCCGCTCCTCTGGTCGCTCAGCTGTAACACAACCAGACTTTGTTGAAGTGAATCAAAACTGCAGTAGTCATAAATAAAACTAATATACAAAAAGTTCTAAAAGACATAGTCACAGGTCTTACACTCTTCAGGTGCATGGTAGGCTGCCAGGGCATTGAGCATGTCATAGATGACCTCCTTGATGGTTTCCGGGATCGATGGCAGAGGGGACAGTTTGAGGGGAGTGGTCTTCACCAGCTGTACAGCGTTGGGCCCCTTGATACGCATGTTCTCAAACTCATCATCAGATGCTTTACGGAAAAAGGGGTTGGAGGATAAACAATAATGCCAACATATTAAAAAAAAGTTTACAAACCTAGGTATCTCAAACAAAAGAATTTATAGTATTTTTACAAACCATAATACAAACAAAATAAAGCTGAATGGGTCAAGTCTAAACTTACCTGTACCAGCTCCACGGGGTGCAGGAAGAGCTATACGAACACAGTTGTTGGCAGTTTCAGCAAAGCACTCAGGGTTACGGCAGGCAGCAGGACCCAGAACACGTAAAATGTAATTTATCTCTCGGGACCCAAGGCTGCCTGACACCACACCTGAAGTGGTGCTACCTGCTCCACTGGTCACAGCAGATCTCACCACCTACACAGAGCAATAGATAGGATCAAGAAAATAAATGCTGATGAACAGAAATAGATGACCACTTCAACACATGAGGACTGCTTAATCCATCCATCCATCATCAACTGCTTATCCAAAGTCGGGTCACGGAATCATGGAGCCCGTCCCAGCACTCATTGGGTAAAAGGCAAGGAAAATTCCTTGACGGATTGCCATTCAATCGCAAAGTTTGAGTAGGTAAGAGGTTCATTGTCTTGTTCAAGGACATTTTACACACTTTCTGCAGGGGTTGGGGATCACACTCGCTCACAAACGTTCATAGTCTTGACAGGCAGACAAGACAGAAATTTCACTGATTAATGTTGATGGAAAACACCTCTAACCTTCTCCATGGTGTGCCTAAGTGTGGCCGGGTCCTCAATGATGTGTCTGAACAACAGGGTAACCAGTGGAGTGAAACCATTGAAACCTGACCCCTGCGTCAGCCCCAAGATCATGCGCGTGCTCTTCAGCTCAGCAAACATCATGGCGTAGTGATGGGTGCGAGTCAGGCGCAAACAGAGTCGCAGAGTTGCATGAAGGGTGTCCGGGTCCACAGGCACACTGATCATGCTGACACAAGCTCGAATGAGAACAGTGGTCATGTCTTCGGTCAGACCCTTCACCTCTATATCAGAATCCTGGGCTTGGTCAGAGTCCAGGATGACTGAGGGGCCAGAGGAGGTCTCCTTCAATTGGCTGGAGTCCTCCTTAGAAGTACCCATATCCACTCCAGCCCCAGACTCTGCTTGAGAGAAAGCTGCATATAGAAAATTATAATTAATATAACCAGTGTCAATATAACAAGTGTGATTTTTTTTAACTTACTGGTACATATATTGACTTTTGCAAAAATACCTGGGTCAGTCTGGGTCTCCTCTGGCTTGTTCCTGTCTCCCTCTTCTCTCTCAGAATCTGTCATGGTGCCCGTCTTGGCAGACTTTGGCATGCGAGGCACTCTCTGGACTGTGAGCATCACCGGCCTTCTGTTCCCAGTCTCCTCATTAACCTGCCAAGAAGATCAAATGAGGCAGGAGTTCAGTACCCCATAACATGCAAAATCAAATATTTTACTTTTGTATTCAACAAATCTAGGAACACAAATGCTAATAAAGGGCATAACAAGACATCAAATACAAGATACAGAACAATATAAGATATTAAACATGAGGGGTTTAAGCAAATATAATCATATACAAATGTTAAAAAAAAGATTTTAAAAAGGGTTACAGTACAGGACCAGAATGCAAAGTGGAAAAAGAAAATCAAAAAACATTTTAATCAAGTTTGGGTAGTCTCTATCAATACCATATTACATGTAGCACTACTGGGGAAAGTGTTAACAGTCTATACCTGCACCATAGTGTTAAACTGCACGGTATATCTCCTACGTCCAGCTGTGAAGCGAACACTGCTCTCCCCAGCCCTCCAGGCTGAGTCAATGGTGCTATTGTTTGAAGCACTGTAGCTGCACCAGCGGCCTGAGCGATCATCAAACCACCGCCAATTGTTGCCATTTGGCTGCAGGTACTGAGAGGGCAGAAAAGAGAAATGTCCAAAAAAAGGTATATAAGTTGAGCGGCCAAATTTAAAAATGGTATAATTCACAATTGTGACATATCAGTAACTGTTTGATTTCTACTTTGTTCATTTGTGCTCTGCGCTTGGAGGAGACAGCCATTTTCTCATAGAAGTCAATGAGCAACAGCACTGGGGTGATCCATCTGTAGTGAAAACAAGACAAATTAAAGTAGTGTCACAATCTCAATGACAGTCATGAAATGCCCGGACCCAAATAGTTAAAGGTCAACTGGTAAACCCGACAGCTCTCTCCACAGAGTAAAGACTGGAATACCCGCACAATGGTAAAACAGTGCAGTACTCACTTGGGTGTCTGAATGTCCTTCTGTTCTTTGGCAGCTTGTAGACAGGGCTGCACCACCTCAAGCAGCTTTATCAGCAAGTCAAGAATTCCACTGTTCTCCACAACTCTGGGACACAATAGCTTGAGCTCCTACAGAAAAGAGGAACACATCTGATACTCTGATGTGGGGTTTTATTGAAAGGGTAGAATATTAAATAAGTGTGTATGCCCATTCTACCTCAAAGAGCAGCGTGAGGAGCAGAATTCGAGTTGCCAGTTTGGATGCCTGGGGTAGTGTGGCCATCTGTCTCGTCCACTCCGACACTGTCTTTGTGTCACTGGTTGTTAGAGGCACAGCTGCTTTGATCAGCACGTCTGCTGCATCCCACACCTACACATGAGGCCCATATCATCAAGTTGATGCGAGCAGAAGCTGCTTATGAGCAATACACAGCACCCATTTCCAATTCCTATCACAGATTTTCCCAACATCACTTTTGCATGGTCAAAAAATCCCTTATAACAGATCCTTAGCATTTTAGAGGGTTCAGTTGTATCCATCCACTGACCTGGTGGACAACCTGGCCAAGGATGAGATCTCGGTACTCTGGACCACTCCTCTTGATGGCTGTCATTAGCAGGTCACAAAGTCGGTAGACTGTATCAGGGAGCTCATCCAGCAGATGGAAGCAACCTGGCAGCATGGAGTCAGTGAAGGTATGCAGCTCCTGTGGGTCTAGGGGTTCAGCCTCCATGAAACGCTCTAGACAGCGAGCTTCCTCTTCCTCTGCCCTCTCCCTGGCTCGCTTGTCCTCCTCCTCACGTCGACGAGCTGCCTCCTAAAGGAAAGGAGAGACAGACAAACAGCTGCTAGTTTAAGTGATCCATTATTTATTTATGATCTTTCCGTCAGCAGCAGGTGGTTCAGAGTCTGTGTTTTTTCAACTGAGAACAGTGAGAATGGCGGACCTCAGGGGAGTCCGAGCGCTGCTCCATGCTGACCTCTTGTCCCAGTGACATGGCGATGGCCCTCATCATCTGGTCTTCTTCAGACATGGTAAGGTCCTAGAAACACCAGAGAAGAGCAATACTATCAACTCACTGGATTTGCTTTACATGTGTGTATACTTGGTCTGGGAGAGAAAAGAGAGCAGACTGTTGTAGGAGTGTATAAATGGCCTTACCCTGACAGCTCCGCTGAGAAGGGGTGGAGGGTGTGTCAGCAGGTACTCAGTGGCTTGCTCCATAGTGCTGGTGTTAAGCAGGGCCTCCATAGCATGCTCTCTTGAGAAACCCATGTCCATCAGCTAGGGGAGACAGACAACAGCAAAAGGTAAGGACTTGGAGAGAAACTGACCCTTGGTCCAGGGGACAAGAGCCTGGAAGTGAATTCACAAAGGGCAATGAAAAGTCAGCCTCAGTCATTTTATCTTTAAAGCAAGGGAAACATTCCTCCAAAAATTCTTTTTCCTCCCTTCATTTTCTTTTAATAACAGTTGAGTGGCCTCAGCAACCCATTCTCTATAATCACTGCATAGCATCCAATCATACCTTACCTCCCCCACCATTACCCTTATCTCTGACCTCAAATACTTTGAATCCCATTAATCTGATTAAAATTCTTCTCTGACATTTTCTTTCCAAATTAATCATCCCGCTTTAACCTCTTCTCGCCAAACTTTGTTCTCTCTGCAAACCTCTCCTCT
Source organism: Regalecus glesne (assembly GCA_900302585.1). Lineage (NCBI taxonomy): Eukaryota > Metazoa > Chordata > Actinopteri > Lampriformes > Regalecidae > Regalecus > Regalecus glesne. The sequence continues at coordinate 17,300 of OMLC01096039.1, read as the reverse complement.
GTCAGTCTTTTGCCCCTCTCTCTGATGGCTCTTATACCTGCTGAAGCTGCAGCTGGTGGACCTGTGGGTGCCTCTCTCTCCCTCTTCCCTGTTACAAAAAAGACGGTGGCCAGGAGTTCAGTTCATGTCCAGTGTGGGGGAGGATGTTTGGTAAACACAGTAGCTCTGTTCTAGTAGTTAATCTCACTGACATGGCCACTGAAAGATTATGCTTGTTAACCCTTACTGTCAAAACTGCCTATAGCTGGCAATGGTGAAGGAAATGGGATACAATAAACAAAAAAAACTGTTGGCACAAATCCCAATTGACAAGTAGAACAACTGTCACACTAAATACCCAAATCTCAAAATAAGAGAAAAAAGTATAAATTCCAATTTCTAGGCAAAGATAAATTGCTGAGATAGCCATCATAAGCCCAGAAAGCTCTCTCCTTACCTGTGTGAGCTGGGCCTGGTTGACCTGAGGCTCTCTGCGGGGAGTGGTGTTGGTGGAGTCATCAGCTGACCCTCCTGCTGGTCCTGCAGAGGTGGTTCTGGCAGCTACTGATCCTTCTCCTGTTGCTGTGGCTGTTCCGGGGGGCCCGCTGGGAGCCACGGGCCCTGTGGTGGCCCCCTCCTCCTCTGGCCGCACAGTGCCCTCTCTCTCCTTGGCAAGACGCTCTTGTATAACAGGCTCCCCTCTCAGGATGTGGCAGAGGATGGCTAACATTGATTCAGCCATCCGACCTCCATACACCTTCAGAGGCTTCCTGTTCCACAGGCTGCGGATACAGTTGAATGCAGCCTGTGGTAATGAGAGGGACAAAGAGTGTGTGACTATAGTGAGGGATGGAAAAACCTGTATGGCAGTCTCTCAAGTCACCCTCAACTCAAAAGGTCTGGCTGGTAGTTGGCCCTGAAAAATTATATATTTGCACAGAGACTCATGAGATGTACTCTTATTTAATAATCATCCATTACTTGCCTTTTGAGTAACAATGAGGAATCGCAGGGCACTAAACTGGGGTGTAGTGGGGGTGACCCCAGCCACCTTAGCTGGCAAAGAATGAGGGGAATCTAGCACAGTGCTAGGGTTCACCATCTTCTCAACTAACATTAGCCAGGCATCCAGGAACTCCCCTGTTCCATCTGGGAGATCAGTGTGCTCCAGTCCCTCAGACACAGGCACTTTGCCACCCATAGACAGGGCCCAGTTAAATGTCCTGAGAAGATGGGGAAATAAAAAAAACGATTACAGCTGCTAATCCATAAGTAAATAGGACATCATCGCGGTTTAAAAGCCATCTAATAACACAGAATATATTTTAGTGTTGATCTTTTCATTTTGTTTTATGTTATCAATGCTGTAGCAGAGCAGCGGAATTACTCAAACAAGGCATCATGCCCTCCGGAGCAAAAGAACTTCTGGAGCATGAGGTGGTATGGGTATTTCCTCTCATCAAATAGCATGGGAGACGTGAAGCCCACTGAGCAGATGAAGAAAGTTAGTCTGCAAAAAACAGAAAATGCAAAACACGTTTTAATAATGCATACAATCATTAAATGACCAATACATACAGGTTGTTTCTGTCTAGGGTTGTTCATACCTAAAGCGAGGGGTGGGGGTGTAGGGTGGGGGCTGCCAGCTCAGGCCCTTTGTGAGCAGTTTGGTTAGGGAAGAAGCAGTAGCACGGGCGGCAGGTGTAGGTGCCGTGCCAGTACTGGTGGCGTGATGGGAACGGCGCTGGCGGACAGGGGAGCCCACACACAGTTTGACCAGGAGACCAAAGAGCTCAGCCAGAGCCCTGCCTAGACGAGACGAGGCTGGAGGTGACGAAGTGATAAGGAGGTTAGCAAAAGCTTTGAAGAATCTTGAGGAAAATACGCAATGTCAATACAAAAAGTTCACGTCAAATTTTCTCAATGAAATGAGTGTTTTCCAATCTGTTTCTTTCTTACAAATATGATCAAAGACTAATGGATGCAGTTGAATATGTTCACCTGAGAGCAATGGTTTAATCTGTTTGATGCGGGTTGCCATAGCTGGTGATAGTTTAGACTTGGCTTTGGGGTCAGTGTTGGTGGGCTCATCGGTTTCCATCGGGGCCAGTGTGTCTCCATCTAGGCCCATGCCTTCCAGAAGTCCCCCAGCAGATGAGTCCACAGACACTGTTTCTGAGTCAGCTAGAGATAGAAAGATATAATGATTTACAACTCATCGTTTATATTGGAGCCCGGGTCTAATATGAACTCAAATGTATGCTGCATGTCATCCCCTCTCTCTCATCTACCTTTCCTGTCTCTCTCTTGACTATGCTATCAAATAAAGACAGGAAATGCCAAAAACTAATACAACCACTTTTGGCTACTCTCATTAGGGGTCGCCACAGCAGACCAATCTCCATCTCTTTTTTAAGTTTTTTTTCTCCCTTTCCCCCACCCGAATTCCCCAAGTTGCCTATTGCTATCACTTTTTGATACCACTCTAGATCATCAGCAGGAAGGAGGAAGCCGTAGCGTTTGTCTCCTCTAAGCATGTGATGACTAGCCCTCACTATTTTACACATCACAGTCTTGAGGGGAAAGCACAGTGCTTAGCCGTCTGAGGAGAACGAAGCGAGAGTATTTTCCCTTCACTTAACCATGAGCACATGGACAACCTGGAGGGGGAAACTAGTGAACCTAGAATACTTTATCCAACCTGACCCCTATACCCATGTGAGGCTTAGCCAATAATGCCCCATTAACAATTGACCTCCGGCAATGGTTGGAAACGGCGCAGCTGGGATTTCACCCAACTGCATGACGCAGAGATGCACTACACATCACCATCCTATTTCTTCCTGTCACAACATTCACCTGAATGTCCACCCTCATTATATCCATCAACCTCCTCTTTGACCTTTCCTCTTGCCTGGCAGCTCCATATTCAGCATCTTTCTACCTGTATACCCAGCATCTCTCCTCTGTACATGTACAAACTATTTCCATCTTACCAAAAACTAGAACGACAAAAAAAAGTAAAAAATTTCAATTACCAGCTTTCCTAGAGCCAGAGGTGGCCGTGGTGGTTGTCATAGTGCTGCCAGATGGCTTATCTTCTTTGGGTACCAGTTTCTGCATGTCAGCCTGGCCAAACTCACAACCTGGAGGCAGACTGGAGAAACAGGAAATGATAGAGGGTTACAGTTATTCAAGTCAATTTTATTTTTATAGGTCATTATCCCAAATTTGCCTCGGTGGACTTTACAGTAACACAACGTCCTGTCATAAGACCCTCGCATCGGATAAGGAGCAACTCCCTAAAAACACCCTTAACAGGGAGATAAAATGGGAAGAAATCTCAGGAAGAGCAGCAGAGGAGGGATCTCTCTCCCAAGACGAACAGACATGCAATGGATGTGTATACAGAATAAAGCACAATTTACAAAGAGGGAAGAGAGTAGGGCTGTAAGAAATTATCGATACACCCGTATATCACCATATTATGTTTAGTGATACTTGGTTGGTTCTCAAAAACACTGCATCAATTTTTTTATTAATAGTTTACATGCAAAGATTGGTGACAGTGGTTCATTTTGTGTAGTGTGTAAACCCCCGACCGTTAGACAGCAGTGTTGTAATCTATCTTCAGCCATTTGATGTTTCCACTCCAACGTAACATAAACTGAGACAGGAAGTAGCATAAACACAAACACAGGCCTATGAAATCGCGATATATTGCAATATATTTAATAGTAACCCGTTCGCGATACGTATCATACCGCCAGATTCTTGCCAATAGACGGCCCTAGAAGAGAACAAAAGGGAGATCCGGAAAAATCACCTGTTGGGTGTGCAGAGGGACAACAGCACAGTGCTCTCCCACACCAGAGAACAATACAGCTGGCTCAGCTTGTTGAGGACACTTAGGCCTAGCTGAGAGCCCCACTGGTTCACGGAGATTGCCCTGATCTCACTCTGTCCCCCCAAAAAAAGAGCAAACAAACAAATAAATAAATAAATAAGAAGAAGAAAAATAACAGAAACATTTAGAGATGCCACAGAAAAATGAGAAAGTGGCAAGTAAATCTTCTAAGAACAATGATTATTGGTCTCTGCATTTACTATCACTGCAGAAGCTTGTCAATGGGACTGGCTAAAAGTGAACACAATCATGTTCTTCCCATGTCTTAATTTTTCTTTATTCTTCTTTAAACTTATTTGGCACCCAAATACATCAGCATTCATCAGCTTTTTTCTTCCCACATTTCACACTACCTTTCCCCTAAATACTCCATGATGCCTTCTGAATGTATAGATTGATTTACTTCCATAAACCTTAAGCTGTAGACTCTTATGTTAAACTACTTAAACTCCTATGGCCTTAGCAGTTTGTTTACTAGTTATTTTCCGTCAACATGTCACCCTTAGTACCTCTTTATCCCCGTACATAAAAAAACAAAATATAAACTAGACAACTTGTAAGTAAACTTTGAACTTTACTCTTAAGTTGTTCTGCTACTTTGACTGTCTATCTCTGTTTTGATTGGCTATGGAACTGTGATAGCTTTAACTGCTATACTCTTCTAGTTGGTTAGGATTTAAAAGAAAATTGCATCGTCTCTCTTCATTCAACATTTCACATTATTCTAATGTAACCCACTATAAATTTGATCAAGATGAAAAAATAAAGGGGTGGTATAGCTTAGTGGGTAGAGTGGTTGTCTGGCAATTGGAAGGTTACAGATTCGATCCCTGGTCCTGTAGTAAGCATGTCGAGGTGTCCTTCAGCAAGACCCTGAACCCTTACCTCCCCCCCGAGTGCTATATGTTGGCAACTAACTGTGCCTATACAATAGGATGAGTTAAATGCAGAGAAATCCAAATTTCTCCTTGTGGGACTGATAAGGGAACCTTTTTTTTTCTTAAAAAAATCCTTTCAGCTAGCCCACACAATTTCTACAAGCACTGGAGTTATTTACTTGAAAGCTGAAATTACCTAGCTACCAGGAAATTGGGAATCTTCATCCTTAATAAATAGGGAGGAAACCCCTATTTCAAACAATTATCCGTACATCATACTACCAGTCCAAAAAAGAGACTCAAACATTAATTGCTAAAAGAACAGATTCAGGTATAAATATTGCTCACATTAACCTACAAGTGCAAGTACAGAACAATTGAGACATCCAGGCTTACCTGTCCCACTCTACAGGTATGGACAAACATGAGGATGTAGGCATGTGCAGCAGTGAGTGCATGTAACATTGGTGTGGCCCGGGCTGACAGTGTGGCATCGGTGACATGGCCAGCATTAGCCAGTTCTCTGAGAAGCACAGACCCTCCTGGCACCTCTATGGGCCGGTGAAGAGGTTCCAGGGCTGTCAAAATGCTGTCCAGCTGGCAAAGGCCCTCTTGGAGTACCTTGGGCTCATGAGACAAGGTCTGGGGGAAATGAGGGAAGCTTACATCAGTCTCATAACAACGATCCACAGATGAGAGGTATGCTTTTTGTAATTGTTTTTTGGTTGTTTTTTTTCAACCCACCAGTATGGACTTGCAGACACCAGCCACAGCCTGGCAAGCAGCGGAAGTGGGGAAGTCTATAGGTAGGTTGGGCAGGCCCAGGATGGAAACCAGAGGCAACAAGCCCTTTTGGTTGACAAACTCCTGACAGTGGTCATCTGTGGTGTTGTTGCTAAGAATGGACTCCACAAACTTCATCTAAAAAACAACAGCATTCCAAACCAATGACATTACAACTCTACTCATTTAAGCTCATTTTAGGATGAATATCCTGAAACTCACCACATTCAGAATGTAATCCATCAGGGGGATGGGTATTCGTTCCTCGGTGCCAACAATCCTGCAATAAACAACATCAAAATGATACCTTTAAAAATATGAAATAAAAAACACACTCAATAAAGTATTACAAATAGATAAAATAATGAAAACTCAAACTCTTTAAGGGAGTAGTAGTTCTACTCTGTGATATGAACTCAGCATCATACAGTTCAAGTGGCACTGACTGTCTGTTGCTCTCTGGCTCCCCCTGCTGCTGGCTGAAGGTGTGGAGGGCCTCCTCCTCTTCCTCATCCTCACTGGAGGCCTCCTCAGCAGCATGGCTAGAGCGTGCTGGGGGCACCGCCACTGTGCCATCTGCCTTCTGGATAGATGGTTTCTGGCAGATGTACTCTGGGGCACGGCCCAGGTTACAAATTTCTTCCAATAACTGTAACATAAATTCAGCTTCAACCATCCTGTTGTCTGTCTTGATGCATGCTCAATAATCTACAACCATCTACAGGCTAATGGCCACTCTTTCAAAGATGAGGGTGTTCACATTCTTGATAGGGAGGGATACTGGTTTTAAAGGGGTGTTAAAGAGGCCATCTAATCTATGTAAAGAGGGCATGTTCATCCTTGAACAAGGGTGGGGGCCTAAGAGCATATCCATCGGCATCTTACAATGCTGTGATTGCAAATATTCCCCAGTCCTCTGAATAGTACTCATTACCACTGAATGTGCAGCCAATGAATGACTTGCATATGAAACCAGCCTACTTTTGTGTGGCATGCAATTGTATTGTTTATAAGGGTGGGGATGCATGCAGTCAGCTCAGACTGAAGATGTCACCTGTTTGAGTGACGAAACGTTTCTGAATAAACTTCTTATCCAGTTGACCATTTCACCTTTTTAGTCATCATTTTGTCTGGCATGCTAGAAAACACAAAGTAAAACCAATATACCTAGGTAGAAAATACATTAACTCAGGCAACCTACCTTGATGATGGCAGTGGTAGCATCTGTCTTCAGAGTGGGCTGGTGCCTCATGAGCTCGTCCACAGCACTACCCAGGTTTGATGCAGTGTCTCCTGTAAGCACATATACAATCATCCATAAACATTGTAGCAATCACATTCTTTCAAGGTACAGTTCATCAAAATGATGTGCGCACATGGGCAAGCATGTGCGCGCACACACACACACACACACAAAAACTAACTTACCCAATGGATCAGAGCTTCGGCGTCTTCGCATGGCAGGCAGATAGTCTGGGGATAGCAGCACCTTAAAGAGGCGCTCAAAGGGCTGGCACTGAACAAAGGAGTGCAGGCCTCTTGCGTTCAGGCACAGAGCACTGAACACATTGGGAAGAGAGCCCAGCACCTCACGGGTGGCAGGAACCTGCAGAGAGAGACACTGTGAGAGAGAGAATAGGCAGAAAGAGGAGGAAAAAAAGGAGGAAGACAGGGTGAGAGAGAGAGTGGCGAGGGACGGGTTAACTGCGAAGGAGGAGCAGGGGAGCCAAAAGGCACAGGCAGCCACGACCACAAAGAACATTAAAAGGAAGAGGGAGTCCAAGAGGAAAAACTTTAATGCTGTGTGGGAGTGAATTAAAGCAAAAACAAGTAGATGGGAGTGATGGCTAGTGAGAGATGCCAGCAAAGGCAATCCAAACTAGCTGAAAGAAAATTTTATGATTAAACCTATCAAATATGAGTATGTATGTGTGTTGAGGGTAGTACAGCGAGCTGTCAGAGGACGAGAAGAGAGAAAAAAGAAAGAGACTGAGAGAAAGATTAGAGACACCACACAAGGAGGAATTTCTGGCAGACTCACGTCTTTGATGAGAAGGGCACACAACATGACATCAGTGAGACCGTTATCCTGCAGGGAGGAGAGCAGGGACGGCTCCTGGAACACAAACACCGTCACAACTTCCGTCGCTAGAAACCAGATAAGAGAAATGGACACAGAAAAGGAGAAATAGAGAGAGGAAGGTATCTTTAAAATCACAAGAGCAAACACTGATAGCCCAGACTCTCTTAATATTCACAATGTCAACACTGGAATGTTAAGACATCCGTTATTCCCTTTCTGGTAGAACCACAGGCAAGAATACAATACTCCAAATTTTTCTCGACCATCTTCATATTCCAGTTAGCACCAATCCCGATGAAAGTACTTACATCTCTAAAGGACACATATGTACTCACCCAGTAGAAAGAGTGAAGGGCCATAATACTCAGCATTACTGATGATGTGTTTAAGTGAGGTAGGCAAGGACCCATCCATTACTTGTTAGAAAAAAGAGGGGTAGAAGAACAGAGGCATAATCACACAATTAGCCTTGATACATCAAGGGGACTCACTGCATACAGCTGCACAATATGCCATGTAATACTTTTGTTGGGGGGGGGTCAATTCCGTGTTTATAAACAGTTATCCGCATGTAACCCTCCTAATTTAATTAGGGAAAGGATGTTGTTCCCTCACCATGGCGGATGCCATCAGAAAAGGCAGGGTCCTGGATGGCTTTCTTTAAGAAGTTTAGCATTGACTTCAACAAAGCTGCCCTCTGGGGGATACACTGCATTCCTATAAAGAAACATCAATACAGTAAGCTAAGGCGTCATTAAAGATATGTGATGATCAACAAATGCTCCAATAAACATGCTTGTGCGGGTCTACCTGCACGGGGCATGTTAGAAGTGCTGCTCTGTGCTCGGTTGTCCACCTCTGGTCTAGACCCAGTAGATGTGGATGGGCCGGGGCTGCTTTCCATGGCAACTTCTGACACTGCAAGAAAAAAAGATGTGGGAACAATCAACACAAACAAATAACTCTGGGATCAAGCATTAAAGGGGTTTAAATTTCTGAATGAAAGAGACAGAGGAAAGAGTGACTTACTGTCCATGTCTGTGTCCATGTCCTCAGACTCCACTGCTGTGATGGGCCTCTGGCTCTTTGGCTTGATGACAAAAGGGCACTCTTTCCTCGACAGGTCCACCTCATGCTGCAAATATTAAGATAGATGGAGAGAGGGGTGAGTGAGTCCAGAGGTTTGGCACAGGCCTCATTAGGACAAAATGCTGCCTCAGGTGCCTGAGAAGAACAAAGCACATAGCTAACCTCCAGCCTGGAGATAAAGATGGAAAGGCCGCTGTGAGACTGAAAGGCAGCCATGTCCAGATTGGTGATTAGGTCCACTACACGCACTGCCCGTGTCACAAATGTAATCTGGTCCTGCTCATCGCCCAGAAACTTAATCACCTACAGGATAAGTTGGAGTGAAGTGTAACATATTAAAAGTGATGTTTTTGATACTCAATGCCTACCATCAACTCAGTAAGAGTACAGGACAGACCTTGAGCAGAGCCTCCATCATACCACAAGAGACGAGAGCTTCCCCTCCAGAGTCATAACTGGCCAGGTGGTAGAGAAAGGAGAAGAGTGCGGTGGCAAATTGATGTGGGTAAGGCTCCATCAGAGGATCTGGAGGGACAACAAGCAGTGCTTTAAGAAACAATCCTCTATTTACACAACATAGGTCAATTTATCTTCATCTTATATTGGTGTTTTTTGTGGCTTTTAAAAATTTCAAATAATGAATACTTAATTACCAATCATTGCCTGTATACAGTTGCGAACCAACACAGGCAGAAAGCCATGGTAGGAAGCAGTGCCGGTGCAGTCAATTATGTTGGAGAGCTTGGGTGTCCTCTCCAGATGGACAATTGAAGTTAAAGTGCGCAAAGATGCTGCTTTTATATCCTAGAAAAGAACAATGCCACACACACGCACACACACACACACACACAATGGATGATGTAAAATAAATACTGAATGTGATTTTATGGTAGGGTTAAGATAATAATTGGATTTTATCAATTGCCATTGCGATTCCACTTATCAAATCCTTTTTTACAGAGTGCTTCTGTAACTCAATGGGTAGGTAGTGTATTCTACACCATCCCAAATTTGAAATCAAGCAAGCGAGTAAAACTTCATTTATATAGCACATTTCATTCCATGTGGAAGCACAATGTGCTTCAAAGAGCGAGGGCCATCAGAGAAGTTGCAGACACAAAAACTATGTGGAGAGTATACAAAATAAAATATTAGACATAAGTAAACACAATTAAACAAAACAGAAAAAACTCTCTAAGTTTCTGACCATTAAGTAGGAATATAAGAAAAAAGATGATAAAACAATAAGACCGGCAATGTATTAATAAAAAATAATTAAAGGATAAAAAAGGATTAAAGGATTAACATAAAATGAGACCTGCGAACCAAAATATTGAAAGACACGACTAAAAAAATAATGTTTTAGGTTTAGTTTTAAAAGATGACAGTGTTGGAGCACACCTAACATGACTGGATAGCATATTCCAGTGACTTAAGAGCATAAAAGCTAAAAGCAGATTCACCAGTTTTTGTAGAGGTCCTGGGAATAACCAGATGGTCTGTGTCAGATGACCTAAGGGGTCTAGCTGGTTCAAAACTCACAAGTATGTCTGACAGATGTTGGGGTGCCAGACAATGTTGGGGTTTAAAGATGAATTTATCAATTCTAAAATTCAATGGAAGCTAGTGTGCTAACCTCAGCATAGGTATTACATGGTTGCATTTTCTTATTCAGATTCTGTACCTCTTCTGCACAACATCCTCTAGTCTCTTTGTCCTCCTTACTGTCTCTCTACACTGTTCTATTGATAATGAGAGGTCTGTTTTACACGTCATGATTAGTTCCCATGTGGTGGGGAGGACACGGACTTAGATGGAGCCTGGGGGATTAAAGCTGAATGCCCTTCCTGACAACCCGTGATAGATTTGAACCCACAGCATCTAGTTTGTCAGTTCCTGAAGCACACGCTCTACCACTGAACTACCGTAGCCCCGTCCTATCAATAATGAAGGCTAAAAATGACCAAAAGAGAATTCCAATTATGATTCTTATAATCGTTAAGTATGACAGTAAATGTTTTTTAAGTATAAACTTTTCAATGCATATGTGGGAGTTAGAACATAAGTGCTTGCAATCTTGCTCTCAGATTAAAGCGCCGAGATAATATAGTCCTTTAGAATTCCAAGTAATTTTACCAATTTAAAATAAACCAACCATTTAGAGTCAGTTTTAACAAGATAAAAATAAATATCCTTTGATTGGCAGGTTATCAATAGTGTATTTCACAATGTGCCCATCTAAATGACAGGAGATGTAACCCTTTCATTAGAAATCTTATCATTGCTTTGTGACATTCACTCTTTGCTTAGCTGTTCTCACTGCAATGGTGAATTTGTCCACCAGGAGCACTCTGGGAATTATAGGGGTCTTATTGGTCTGAAGTTATTTCTAGAGACAATTATAATTCCCTATCTTACCATATAAAATGCTTAATGTTCGCCATTTGCATGTTATTACACCTGAGTGCAAGGCACAAACAGTAGTTCTGCTAACTGAATCTGGAGCCTTATGATGACCAGGAAAGAGTGATAACTGCATTATTTCTGGTTTATAAATCATGCTGCAGTATAATACTTTGCCATACTGAAAATTCTCCCTCCTTTGCATGACATTTTCTTACTGCAATAATTGCATTTTGCTGCTTTTATCCTAAGTGAAGCTTGGCCACACTTGAGCATTTACTCCGGTCAGTTGTGCCATAAACAGTCCACATACTGTAAATGGTAAATGGAATTATTCTATTCTCATATATAGCACTTTTCTAGTCTAGAGACCCCCCAAAGCTCTTTACAATGAATACCTCACATCTACTGAGTCACTTCAGTAGGATATAAACCCACTACACCTGACTTGAAATGAAAACATTAGGTCAGAAAGTTCTAGTTGCTGACAAAAACTTACTTTTTTTCATGCCAAGCTCAATGCATAATTTGTGAACATGACCGAAACTATGCTTTCAGAATTCAACAAGTGACTTCATGACTCATATCTAAAATATCTAATTTTGAAAAAATGGAACAGGAACCAGTTTTCCAAAGCTCCTCTATCAAGCCATTGTATAGAATACTATTGGCTGACTTCTGGAGTGCATTTGAACAGGTTCCGAGTTTTCCAACAGGTTCTGGAACTAATCTAAAAAGGCACAGGGATGAACTAGAGACAGGGAAATGTTTTTTTCTTACCACAAGCTGTTTGTCTGTAATTTGTAGTACATCCACCAGCTCCTCTATTAAGCCATTGTATAGAATACTATTAGCTGACTCCTGGAGTGCATTTGAGTACACTGAGAAGAAATAAAAGAATTAATATCATCATCAATTAATCAAGGCAGACTGCTCATCACTATGCAGTACAGGGAAACCCTGCTCACCCAGTATAGAAATAGCATGCAGTCGGGCCTGCACAGCCTGCAGCCTCTTCTTGTGATTGGAGAAGCCGTGGGCCAGTCGGATGTGAGTAAACAGCAAGGTCTGTTTGTCTTTAGGGATGTTGTACATCACCGTCAGCGACTCCATGATCTCAGAAGGACTCTCTGAAATCTGAAACATACATAAAATACAGTAGGAGAGATTATGTGTAAGTAAAAGCATGCAAATAATTATCCTTTGTTATCAAACAATACATAAGTATTTGGCATTACCTTGTCAAGCTGCTCAATGTGAATATAATGTAGCGTATTACTACTAGTTTGCTGTGGAGAAAAGTTTGCAAGAGAAAGAATTAGTTAGTCACAGGACGCACCCCTTTTTGATTCCATTCATAGTTCATAGATATATGCATTTACCTTTCTTTCCACTTTAACTTCAGGCCCTGGTTCAGCATAGAACTCAAAGTGCAGTGTGGTTGCACTAGGGGGATATTTCTGTCCATGGGTCAAGGGGTGATGGGACAGTAGAAAAAAGCAGTTGATGAACATAGTATTCTTATGCTTATTTGATAAGCATAATGATATAATGGATCAAAGCGAAGCAGTAAGCTATTGACTGAGACAGATAGTGAGCATTCTTACTGCCATAGGTAGGTCCCTGCAACATTCAGCTAGACCAAAGCCATTCTCCTTTCCTCCCCAGCTCTACAACATAGAATAAATATACTCAACAATCAAGTTCATTTTTAAAGACATACTGTCAGCATGGTAAGTGAAAAGTAACACTTCTCCAGACCTCAGCTAGGTGTTGAAGGCGTGCTAGTAGAGGGGTCCTTTTATCAGAGCCCAGTCTTGTGATGTAGTTGGAGCGCTTGCTGAACACATAGAGCAGGTTCAGGACAGACAGGACCACCTGCATGTCACATGACGCTAACAGGGTGGTTAAGTGCTGCAAGAAGAAAGAAATAAAATTTAGTGAGATGTAATGTTGACTCTATGAGCTCTAGGCTAATTTCAGGGTAAGTTAACCATCTTTACTGTTAAACGCTTATCTTGGTCATTGTAAAGATGTTGGATCTTTTTTTCAGAATTGGTCTTCAATTACTTGATATAATACTTTCAGATTTGCCTTTACATCAAAAGAAAAATGTCTATAAAGTTATTTTCTTTGAATCAATCTCAACATAAAATGATGGCAATAGAGAAAGGAAAGCCACTTCATTTGGTCATTGTATTCTTAAAATCTTTTCATACCCGTGTTGGGAAGACTGTCTGAAATATGGCACTATCAGAACCATGAAGATCGGATACACAATGACTTAGCGATTTGAAAAAAAAGTGCTTAGTGTCTAACGGAGATATTATTTTATCAACTGATGTCTTGTCACTCAATCATTTGATAAGAAATACGTAATAGTAATAAATAAGTACAGTAAGTGAAATCATTTAATTTAAAAACTGGATTACTCAATGATTTGTCACCCGGAGAAACAACTAGCATTTTCGGGGAAGGCAAGTTTTGCCGTTTAATTTGATATGCAGTATATCATGAATAGATAGGGACTTTGTGACTTATTCAACCAAGAAGCAAGAGAGTGAAAATGGGTGAAGAAACGAGAAAAGATGGCACTTCACAGAAGTTCAATCTGTCTTCATAACGTGACTACTTCAGTATGTACAAATATCTGACTAGTATCATTACAAAGCTTCAGATTTGTTACTTCTTGCGAGGTATGTTCCATATCTATGGAATGACGAGTTCAAAAAAGAGTCATGGGTGTGGAGATGGACACAGAGCTGTACACAGATTGCATTCATGATTAAAATTGACATAGATTCTAAATATTTTTTCTTGCCAACACTTCATTACATATTCGAGCAACCGGCATAATTGGAAACCCCAAGTCATACCAAATCATTTTTATCCGGTATGACTTGATGAATACTCTTTGAGCAATTTAACCAGGAAAAAGGGATGTGACCTACCTCTATGGAGCTGTACAGATGCCTGGAGAAGCTGTACTCAATGAGCAGGGCTGTGAAGTTGAGCACTGCCAGCAGCAAGGCCTTGAGCTGCCCATTGTCTGGCCGATCACATACCAAAAGCCATGACATATTCTCCACTGTCTGGCCTGCATCACACAGAATGCCATCGAAGCGGTCTAGTAGGTCCACCCAGTGATACAGCTCACACTGGTGGCACAGGAAAAACTTCAATTATGATCCAGCAGTTGTAGATAATTTTCTTTACAGTGTAAATCCACAGGGGTACCAGCTATTGAAACATTGTTGGGATCAATGGAGGCAAGTCTACACCAAGTATGAGAATATATAAATAACACCCTTGCCGTCTTCATTTCAGGGCTTACCTTGCCAATATTCCAGGTCTTGATGTGCTGCAATTCTACTAGAAGTTGTTCATCGTTGCATGCCTTAAGCTTCTCTATAAGTGTCCTGCAGTCAGCAGGCTATGAGATAGAGGTGGCATGAGAATGTTAAGGACAGCCATCCCAGAGTCATAGAAACACCTGGTGAGTCCAAGACGGTTTACAGAACCAACATCATCTATACTCACAGCTTCCGTGGGGGTTTTCTTTAACTTGCTCCTGTCGACCTTCATTGTCGTTATTTCCTATTTGTTGCGCCTGTTGAGAAATTCCAATATACATCATGCATCTATTGTAGAGACAGCACCACATATGTTCAATAAAAATAAATATGAAAAGTGTATTTATTTAAAAAAAATAGGTTAGAGCGTAGCTGTAATGCATGCAAATGTAAAAAGAAAAATCTGACATGAGTAGCTTTGAATATGACACTTACAGTAAGTAATTTGGCAATACCCACTTATCAGCATGTTCCATTCATTTTACCTGCAAAGAGTCAACCATTTTGATAAATTTGTGTGTAAAAAAAATCAACTGTTAAATATTTGACATTTCTAATGAGATTGTATGGACATGTGAGGGCTGTAGCATGGTAGCAATCAAATCTAAATGTCAATCTCAATGGTGTAAGGGACCATCCAAAGACATAAGATAAAGTGGTTTAAAAGGTTAGACAATCTAAATTCAACACAAATTTCACCAAAATAAAGTGTGAAGATGGATAACTATAAATATGAATAAAGACCAACAAAGACAAACTGATACAAATGATGAACTGAAACAATTTGTTCAACAAATAAGCTGCACTTTAGTCAGTCAGTGAGAATGACTTGGACTGAGACATTTGTACAAACTAGCATATGATAATCTAAAATCAGAGGCGAACAGGTGATACGAATACACGTTCATGTTACCAAACAAGAGAAGAGCGTTTATCCATGAGCAGTCAAAAAGGTAGAGTTGCTGGCTACTGGCAGGCTGACATAAAAGTTAATAACCTTGTGTTGGACCCAACTAGATAGTTCAAAATTTAATAAGCCAAAAGCGACATAGACCCCCGAAAAGGGGAGTCAAATAAGAATTTAACTTTCGTGAAAGGCTGGTTTCAGTAGCGCGTCTAAGTTATACATAGCAAGCTAACGACAGTCCGCCTGCTAATAGCATATCTAAGGTTAGCCCTTTTGGTAGCAGCATAGCTATTTAGCCAAAACATAATTGGACGACTAAGTTGCTCACCAACAACATGTCTGGCAAAACAAGACAATGCTAAACAGCTCCATAAACTGAACCAATCGATCAACACGGTTAGGCTAAGAGTTGTTGCTAACGATAAACAATTAGCAAGCTAGTTACCCAAGGATAATTTCTAAATAAATACTTGGATAGCATACAAAACTAGCTAGTTATTTAGACCTGTTCTGGTAAACACTCACCTCCGCAACACAATATATAAAAAAATTACAATACTTTTCTTGCCCTGATTGAATACGTCCGCGTTAGCGATTACTCCAGTGCTGTCAGTCTAGAAATCAGATTTCCCATTCTGTCCTGACCTGACTGTTCAACTCAGTTAGCTCACGGCTGCGGTACAGGCCGCACAACAACGCTGAACTGCCCCTTGCACCCTCAGTTCCAAATGAAACAACACTGAAACAATTCCCGGTGAAGGACGACCATAGGCCCAAAGTGCCTCAAATGTTCCTGTCTGGATACTCAGGCTGGTCAGATTCTTACCCCGGCCTTTCAGCTAGACAACCACAGCACGCGTTGGCTAGCTAGCGGGCTAGCAAGTTGAGTAGCAAGTGGAAACGCATTATAACTCGCTGAATCATTCTCTGATGGGTCAAACTTGACACGCCAGTTAATGTGTTTCAGTTTTCTTAAGGGCAGTAGCACATAGCCACCGAGTCGGAATTGAAGCGTTTTCGTCAATCAGATTATGTTCATCTTTTCTGAGTATCCGCGCATGTAGGCACTAGCGGTTGGCACAGTCATTATGACTCTGGGTAGTGTGCAAAAGTGCATAACGTTACGGCTGAGAGTGAGTAGCCAATGTCTTGGGTGTCTCGGTGCAGTGCAGAATATTGGCTATTTGGCTGATTGTAGAAATGCACCTCACCACTACATTTTAAGATCAACACATCAGTTCATCTTAAAATCCACAAGAAATCTCTAGAGCAACTATATTAGTAACACAACCAGCCTAAGTACCATTAAATTAATTTTCAGCAATATCAGATGCATAGCTTTCACCCTCACCCTACCATTGGGAGGCCATTTTAGCTTTTTGAATCATAACATTATTTATGCAGTGATCTGGTGAACAGTGAGTATAAATAACTTAATATAGTTAATAGATTACCAAACGTCCTGTTTTTTGATAACTTGACCATTTAAACATGATAATGCTAAAAGATTACTAGACCCTGTAAGATGGAAATGCTCATATTAACAGCGGATTGTGAAATGATCCTTTTAGTTTTTATTGTGCCTGTAAGTCAAATAAGAATCACTTTGCTCAGTACAGTAATGCCATCTGTCAGATATCATTTAAAATGCAAATGCACACTACCTACATGACTCCAGCTACAAACATTTAGAAATTTAAAGAAAATCAATGCTACAAACTAAATGTTCTGACGTTTTAAGAATTTTTTTTGCAGGTGCTGCATTTTATTCTTCTCTATGAGGTAGCAAAACAGAACTGACAAAACATTGTGTAGTTGACACCATTTCTAGAAATATGAAACTAAACCCAAAACTTGAGATATATAAGGTTGCACAAATGGTGCACATTATATTAATGTTACACCTTTAAACAACATG
>OMLC01096038.1:3775-25979 GCA_900302585.1 Regalecus glesne | reverse complement strand
ACACTATGTATGTTTTTTGCACAATAATAATTTCTTTGGCAGGGGGGGGCGTGGTAGCTCAGTGGATGGATTGTGCGTGCCTTGGGAAATGACGAGCCAGAGGCAGTGGGTCCGAATCCACCATGGGGCATCAGATAGAGCATCTGGCCCTCATCCCCCAAGCTCCATCTAAGTCTGTGTCCACCCCCACAATGTGAAGACTAAACGTGTCTTGTAAAACAGAACTGTAGTAATTTTCTGGCTGAATGGCAACTGTACCATGATTTGACACCATCAACCATTTGCTGTTGCTTTCAGTAAAGACAGATTGTGAACAGTCATGGCAAATTCAAGTTGTAAAATCTGGATAGTGTCACGATTGTCCAGCCTATGTCAAGGTCAAGGAGAGGTTGCCCTCTTGTGCAGTAGATTGCATCATTCTAATCTTCCAAAACCAAATTATGTATCTCTTTGCGTGTGCATGAGCATGATTCCACCTTATATACCTATCTGTTAAAACAGATATGGACAAATATTGTTCAATATAATTTCTCAATAATTTAGTTTAATACTCAGAAATCTAAACGTAATTAACTTAATATTTTTAAACATAAATATTTGCAAATATCTTTTATAAATATAAAAACACCAGAACCTAAGAACAGCAATAGTCATGTGTTAACCTAATCTAGCCTTTCCAACCACCAGAGCCACATTTAAGTGATCTTCAAAAACAGAGAAAAAAACTCGCTAAGCATGTGGTTTGGTCAATTAAATATCGGTTATTGGCAGCTAACAGAAGGCTGAGAGACATAACTGAGCTGGCCTGTGTGCCATATGGAATGGGATCAATCAAAGTACCAAAACTATAATCACATAAATCACTTGCCAGAACAGATCAGAGCCATTTTGAGATCCTGTTTGATTAGTAGTCCCAGAGTTATCAAGAGAACAAACAGAGATCATCACCTCCTCCGTGTAAATAACAAAGACAAGATAGCGTCTGTTTCTGTTATCACAAAACATCTCCCCAAAATGATAAAACGATGCAGAACTGCACAAGTAAACTCAATTTCCAGTAATCCTCTCATTTTTTTCCGCAGCATAGCTCATGGCGTCATTGCACCACACACACAAACACACACACACACACACGCAAACAAACCAATCAATAGATTTGAATGATAAATGATGTAATTGTAAGAATTTGGACTTGAGCATAACCACGCTTCACACTTTACTTCCTCAAAGCAATCTGTCATCTACAGGAAGCTGACTGGGGTTCTGTCTGACAGCAGCCCTGCCCTGGTTTCCGGAGCTTTTGTGCCTCCCCGTGGTGAAATCTGGCCCTCGTGATGCAGCGCTTGAGGGTCACAGTTGACGATCATCCCCACCCTATTATTATTCACCACGGGGGCGTCCAGAATGTCAGAGTCTGCCAAAAGCAAAAACTGCCCAGATAATGAATCCGATTGAATTTCAGTGACATTAAAAAGGCACTTTTACACAAGATTTGAATGCTGACAACAGCATGGCATGTTAATCATCTTCACCCTTTCAGAATACAAGGTCATGACCTCATGTTCAAGTGCGGTTTATTTCAGCTAGTACACTACAGTCACAGGCTACATTATCCATAAATTAATGAAATGTGACTATGAAGCTAAATAATGTTCTGACTTAGTCACTAGAGTGTTATGGGATTTGGAGCATTGCCTCATAACATTGACGTGTTTTTTGACACAGGAACATGATGACGCATAAGACACACAGCTTTTGACCGTCATTACAAAATACTTTGATCTTTTTCAGATATGCCAGGTCATTTACTGAGGTGAGGTAAGCTTAGGCAAGTTCATTCATATTGCACATATGACTCCTTTGAGGAAACCACCAATGATGCATGAAGCATGAAACAGGCTAACACTGCACAAGATAGAAATAACTTGAATTACTGGATTTATTGCACATAAATAAATACAATCTGCGTTGTAGCTCAGGGGATCATCTAGTAATCGGAAGATCGGTGGTTCGATCCTTGGCCCCTGCATAAACTATGTTGAAGTGTCCTTGAGCAAGACACTGAACTCCTAAGTACTCAAGCGCTGCGATGGAATGGTGACCTGTCCGGGGTCTTTCCCTGCCTTTCACCCAATGAGTGTTCGGAGGGGTTCCAGCATCACTCTGCCACCCGACTTCAGATAAGCAGTTGACAATAGATATACTAAAACACATGCACACATTCAAATAGAGGCAATTAATTGTGCTTTATCTACAGGTATATAAAGAGTAAGAACAACAAAACAATTCAATGATCAAACAGTGTTAAAGTGTTATTTAGTGAAATTCTGTAAGGAAGATTACTTTCTATTTTCAAAGTGGATTTAAGTGTAGTCAAGATTGGAACAAACCTAATCTCCACAGGTAGTTTGGTCCAGTTGTGAGCTGCATGATGACTAAATGCTAGGTTATATCCTAAAAGCTGGTCAATGATGCATTTCTGCCCTGGAACATTAATAGATTTATAAAGAAACAGAATTCCTAAGTCAATTCTGGGATTCACTTTCAAACATTGGTACTCACCCACATCAAAGCTACTGTCCCAGATGACCTACACCAATACCAGTTTGCCTACTGGGCAAGTATATTAACAGTGAATGCCATCCATCTAGCTCTCTATACAGCCCGGTCTCCCCTGGAAAAACCCAACACTTATGTGAGGAGGCTCTTTGTTGATTACAGCTCAGAATTTAACACCATTGTACCAAATAAGCTAGTCGACAAACCCCACAAACAAGGACTAACTCTCTCCAAATGCAACTGGATACTGGACTTCCGCACCAACTGTCCGCAGACTATAAGACTGGGAAAGCACATATCCCACCCTCATCATGAGCACTGGCATCCCTCAAGGGTAGTGTACTTAGCCCTTGCTTTTATGCACTGTTCACACATGACCGTCAACCCATCCATAACTCAAACACTATTCTTAAGTTTGTAGATGATACACGAGTTATCGAGCTCATATCAGACAACAAGGAACCTGCATACAGGCAGAAGGTTCAGAATCCGACAATGTGGTGTATTAACAACAAGCTGGTCTTAAACACCAAGACCAAGGAGATTATCAGACAGACTTCAGGACCTCCAAAAAGACCCCACAGCCCTGTCCACATCAACAGAGGCTGTGGAGAGTACCCAGCTTCAAGTAAACTGCATGACAACCTGGTACAGCAGCTGCAGCAAAGCTGTCAAAAAAGCCCTCCAGCACGTTGTGAAAACATCACAGAAAATTGCTGGCATTGGGGTGCCATCACTAGAACTTCACAGAATTTGCTTTGTGAGGATGGCTCACATCATAAAAGGCATTACACACCCTGGACACCATGGCGCCGTGGTAGCTCAGTCGTAGAGCGCACACTTCAACAACTGACAAGCCAGATGTTGCAGGTTGAACCCACTGCAAGGCAGGACATCTGGCTTTAATCCCCCACATTCCATCTAAGTCCGTGTCCACCCCACAACATGGGGACTAATCGTGACATAAAAATGGACCTCCCACACCTCCTGGACACCATCTGTTTCAGCTCCTCCCATCAAGCAGACACTTCAGATCAATCTACACATGGATGGAAAAATAGCTTCTTTCCAAAAGCTGTGGCACTAATGAACTCAGCCATCTCCTCAGTCTGATGACACTGAGGTGTTGCCACCATTGGTTATGTGCAACATTTGCAGTTTTACTCACACGCCATTTAAAGAAGGCCACAGTGGCACAAGGTTAAGTGCGTGCTTCAGGAACTGATGAGCCAGAGGCAGTGGGTTCAAACCCACTATGGGGTGTCAGGAAGGGCATCTGGCCTTAATCCCCCAAGCTACGTCTATGTCTGTGTCCACCCAAACAACATGGAAACTAATTCTGACATATAAGACGGATCTCTCACTCGCATGTCACGTCAAGCCATTCTTTATCTCCAACCCACCTTTACTGCATTTCTGCTGACAATGTTTTTGCACTTCATAGGTTGTATTGTATTTGATTGCTAATTGTACAACAGATTGCCTATATTTTGTATTTATTGTTTAGGCTCTACGTTTTCATTGCCAACATGTTATATTTTTTATCGCTTGTCTTTTTACTCTCTGTATGCACCATTTGAGGCTGACACAATTCCAATTTCCTTGTGCTTGCACAATGACGATACATTTCTTGAATCTTGAATCACTAGAAGCCATCGAAGTGACCTGAGAACTAGAGTTACATGTTCTGTCTTTTCACTGTGTTCTGTATGATTGGTAGCTTTTTGGGGGGAAATGGGGAAAGAGACCATTATAGTAGTAGTCTAATCTACTGGAAAGAAAGGCAAAAATTATTTTTTTTAAGTCTTCCTTAGACTGTCATTCTTGCTACTTTCTTCAAGTTGGTAACATAGCAGCTTTGTTATTCTCTTTATATGGCTATCAAAATTTAGTTCTGAGTCTTAAATCAGAACCATATTTTTGGCTTGTTTAATTGGGGAAAAGCCTGGGACATCCTGTCATTAAACTGTTCCAAGCACTGATGTAGTGAAGCAAAAGAAGCATAATCCCTTGGTGAGACAGCTAATATGCATATCGGAGTATCGTCCATGTAGTCCTAGTAAGACACTTTGGTTCATTGCAGACTTTAACCTAATGGGAGTACGTACAGGTTGAATAACACTGGGCTGAGGATTGGGCCATGGAGGACACTTTTATTTTTGCTCAGGTAAAACAATGTAGTTCCTCTTGTAAATAAGACTTGAACCAATTTAGGACACTTCTAGAAAGCCTGACCAAGTTCTTCAGTCAATCCAGAAGTAGTGCATGATCAATAGTGCTAAAAGCAGAGTTAAGTGTTTAGACTGATACCATTGAAAATCTTAATAAATGTAGTTTAAATGCTGTGGCGGACCTAAAATCCTAGCAATCCATTTGATGTTAAGAAGCTATTGACTTGTTGAAGAACTGCCTCAACAACTTAACACTTGAAAGGCAAATTTAAAATTGGCTCACATGGATCACATTATACATTTTAAGGGAGGCTTTATAACAGCAGTTTCCACGGCCTTTGGATACAATACTTGAGAAGAGAGGTTCTAACTTTTGCCAATCGACTTGTTGCCAGGCAGCCAAAAACATGCTCAAATAGGCTTGATGCAATTAGACAGCAGATGGATGAGTTGGAAGCATCAAATAGTGACATGGATGCCAAGCTATGGGTATACAAATGTAAAGTTATGCTGTTTTTGCTTGTCATAGCAGTATAGTTGACCTTTGTAGCCTTAGGAATTTCACTGCTAAAAAAAAAGGGAACACAGAGCCGTCCCCGAATCAAGACAACCTCCTCGCTCTCCCTGCAGGACTATCTTTGCTCGGCTCATATCACAGTTTGTCATGAATAACAAAGCCTATTCCTCTTTTAACTCCTGTGGTTTATTGACTCCAAAAATATTTAGCAGGCAAGAGTTTTGAATGTATTTCAGGGTTGTGAATGTCTTCACGTTGGTCTTTGTGAGCCCCTCTTGTTATCACGTTTATGTGACTCTTGAATCCTGAATCCCCACTGAGTGAAGGAGATGATGTGAATGTAATGGATGTCTTTAACTCTAAGGACTGCTGAATGAAGCTTCCCTTCAGAATCTGGTATAAGTCTGAAACAAATTGAATCCATGTTGAAGCTGATCTCTTTTTCTCTCTCATAGTACATACACCACCCGACACCATCAATAACCAATGTTTATCATAAAGCATAACTCGTTTCATATTCTTATTTTCCGGCAAAAAGACAACACGGCAAGTAGCAACAACGAGAGCAAAGAATATAAACCTGTTTGCTTGTGGTGGCAATTTAATGGAAAATAAGATGCATCTGACTTGTATGAGATTAGTAATGAGATTAGCTAAGTGGAGAAAAAAAATCTTCACCTGAATATGATCTTGAAACAAATCATCACCCTTAGTCTCAGCAAGCACAAACAACAAACTAAAGACTATATTTGTATTGACATGAGGTGTGTCACCCCAACAAGCTTTTCATACTAGTGGACATGTTTCTAATACGGCCATTTGAACGTCCATGTAATTAGCATGCAGCCTTGATGATTGGCCACCAGACAATTGTGTGTATGTTTTTGACTGACAGGCCACATACAATGATTAACAACTCAGTATTGGGAGATGAGGTGGCTATCTTTCTGTATCTGCCATCGTCAGAGCTCAGCTCTTCACATTCAGTTATCGCCGTTTTATTTAATAACGTGGACACTTGCCAAATTTGCTTCTGCGGTACAGGGTTGTACTTGTATATGGCGTCATGATGATTCAATTCTGTTAACAAGACACATGATCACCATCCCAGCACTGGACAGCAAGCAGATATCCACATTTGCAGTTGTGAGTTCAGTGGTTTGGTGTTCCATTCAGACCGTCCTGGATTGAGTTAGTAACTTTGGTCTGCTTGAGTTCTCTAAAACTTCTTTTTCATCAATACCATTTGAATCAAGTGGTTTATTTTACAAAGTAGAATCAGTATGGTGCCCAAATAACTCATAAGCTAAGTCCCTTTTAATATGATAGACATTTCCTGAATACAGAGCTGGTATTGTTGAGAGGTTTTGTTGGGGTGAGAGGCTCACAAACAAACAGGCCTTGACAGGTTCGCTCAGCCAAAACGGGACAGTGGATCCACATGATGAATCTTTTTCAACCCCATCTCGTCTCTCACATTCCTCCCTTCTCCTTGACTGGTTGGCCTCCGTCTTACACAATGAAAGTTTTCAGCAGATATCGTCTCTCATTCTATTCTGCTGAAAGTAGTTTTTTGTTTGGCCAAGTAGTATCAACTTCCTTTCGAAACTAGATGCAGAAAAGACTACTTTTACAGCCCTTTGTTCACACACGTTCACATGTATATAAAAAAGTAATGAGCTAACAAACCACTGACACCACTCCCACTCAGACGGTAACTGAGTTGTTTGTGTCAGTGATGGTTGGGGGAATGTTGCCACATTGTGCACACAAACTCTATTTGCTAACAGTTAGGGAACCAAGCTAAACACACTCATGCACTGTACACACACAACCTTATCACTGTTTACACATGCTGCCAGTTGAGCCTCATATATGCTAAGAGCAACTGTGCAAACTGTTCCATAACGCTTACACCAGCCTGTGTGTGGCTCTATATAATGTGTTCATTATGGGTGATCTAATTGCATGGACTGGCAAGATATTCAGAGAAAAAATAAAGTTTTAATTGCAATCTTTTGAGTCGTTGGGCAACTTCTACTGGTGTTCAGTCATCCTATAAATACAGGACAACTCCATACCTTACATTTAAAATTGTACTTTCAATGTGCTCAACTAAACAATTATTGTGGGTTAGCTATTGACAGTTTGGATTGTTGTATTAAAATAGACCATGTGAAAATACCTTATCTGGTAACACATAGATAAACAACTCTGGTTCAAAACAAAGATGGAATGAACATGAAATCAAGATGCCCGGCAAGCAATGTTTAGCTCAATGTTGTATAGCTTTATAACATTGTACGTCTAGTTTGACAATATCCACTAGAGGACTCTCTATACCAATCTGTCTCAACAACATCCTGGGGCACAAGGAAAACAGACATGTTAGGAGAATGACAAGTTGGCCTGAAGAGGGCAGCCTAGTCGGGTGCATTTGAAAAAATCCTTTGATTTTACTTCAATTATCCGTAGTCTGGACTTGCATGACCTTGCACTGCATCCACCAATCACATACTAAATCCATGACCACATAAGTAATAGGTTTACCAGCTACCTATAATATAAGCAAAATGATTAAATGCACTTGCAGTCTTTACCTTAAATGGGGGACATTGAGAAAAGTCAATCAACAAACATAGGGCAAATACAGGCTGTAAATGGTCTTAATAGTTGACTTCAGCCCCTGTGGCAGCGCTGCTGTTGGCTGAGGCACTTCCAGCCTGTGTGGTATGCTGGCTGCTCTTTGTTCTAACCAGAGCCTTTGCCACAAGCCCTAGCTGCTTTTCCTCAACAGCTGCTAAACCCATTAAATCTGCAGCCAGCCACAGGAGTCGAGAGCTTACAGGGAGGGGAGGAGGGCTTACGGGGAGGGGAGGAGGCTCTACAGAAACATGCACCATTCCATCAAGATACCCCCCAACCCCCGCACGCTCTGGAGAAATGTTCAACAAGAGGACTGATGGTAGCGATGAGTGGTGGATCCCACTACATATACCAGCTGTGTTCACAACAGCAGAGGGGAAACAAACAATTCTTTACTTATTTACATGTATTAAACAGACACATATATAAGTTCCCTCATACATGATACAGCATGATATTATGTCAGTGTTATCATCACATCATGTATAATTAGTTTCTTTTTCCCATCTCCTTATTTTAGTGACATATTAGGACTGGACAGTCATTCAATATTGTCGTTTATCATCTATTAATGGTATTGTGACAGAAATTAGAAATGAAATTAGGACATTGCCAAATAGAATTTTCTACTTCAAATTGATAAAAAGAAATGCATTAACTAAAATTTCTCACAAAATGAGGTTTGAGATATTTGATGGACTTATTATTATTTAACATATTAAATTAGTATTATTATTTCAACATTAGTCTTGGTTTGATATTGTCCTTTACATTTTACCAAACAGTCCAACGTAATGAACTTCAGCTGGATTCATAAAAATTGTATTTTTGCATATGCAAACTGATATCCTACTACCATATATCGGTGTTGTGTAAATATTTTCAGATTATTTTAATCATATTTTCCATATTGCCCAACATTATAATGTAGTTTAACCACGGAAAAAATATTCTAGGCTATACCACAAGACATATTAAAATAATTCATGAAAAAACTTGGTGGTAATCCAGCGTCCCTTCTACGTCCAGTTAGACTCCCTCCACCCCTGACTGTTTGGTCTACCATCCTGCGCCTCAGGCTCTGGAGCTGAATGGCTCCCAGTGCCTCAATTTATTGTGCATGAGGATATCACAACACCATTCATTTCTAGGCTTCATATCACCCCATTAAAATGACCCATCCCTCTGCACAGTACTAAAGCACAGAGTAATGAATCCAGTGTCTTTAAAAAATATATAAAGAAAATAAAAATACAAACCTCCTCTATTTCTTCTCCGTTTGGCTCATTTTTGAGGCTCAGTGGTCCGCTTGGATTTGCTTTATACATCCATCTCAAGAGGGTCTACCCATGTGGTCCAAAACTGAAGGGATTAAACACACACACTGATTAGTATCATGACCTAAAGCCTACACTAATGTTCAAATGAGAAAAGCTCGTTTGTGCTCCTCCAAATCACTATGCTCAAGAGGCTTTATATTAGCTTTTGGGATCATCAGCATTATTAAGATGTCAATTAAATTTGCTGTTTAGTATCTTCATCTTTACAATTGAATTACCATTTCAATACAACTAATGACCAAGTTCGCCAAACAGACATAAACAATCTAAATATACAGTATTGTTATGAGGATCCTAAATAACAAAGAAGCAACTAAGTCTGATTTCTTTTTCTTCTTCTTTCAGCTTGTTCCCCGTTTCTCAGGGGTCGCCACAGCAGATCTTGTCAATCTGCATGATGATCTGACAAAATTTTATATCAACTGCCCTTCTTGACACAACCACTAACCCTATGGATGGGGGCACAGGTAAAGCACCGGATGCCATTCAAATATTAATGGACTTCAGTCCATGCCTGTAACCTTCGACAAGGTCTAACCCCAAAACCGTGTGATATCTTCAGAGCAATCACTATACAAGATGGTTACCCAAGATATATCATGCAAATCTGCAAGAAGGAAATCTAAAGTCAATTCATTGTACAAATAGGCATAGGAGGTGTTGAAAATGTAGGTGGGGCAGTCTAACAGGGGGCTCTGGAGGTCCTCCCCCTGAATACAATTCTATTGAAAGTTTTCTATATTATTCTAGTTTATTATTAGATGGTTTAATACTTTTATTTGGGTATATTATCATGAGAAAAATATGGATACTTTTTTCTTTACCCATAGAAAGTGGTTAGCCCCAGATCACATGAATGATCCGTTATAGGTGTCACATTAATCCCCATGTTGTGGAGTGGTGTGTGAAAATATTCAAAAGCTAAGAGAAATTGATTTGATGACTAATTCAGAGCCATATTTAATAATAACAACTCATTGTTTATTCAAACTTAAGGAGCTCTTTATGCTTTCATGCAATTGCAATTACTGTAAAATGAATTTCCTTAACATCATCAAATCACTGCATAAGGTAGAGAGGAAAACTCTAGTCAAAATGACTCTGTGCATTCTCCAATAAATTACATGCATCTTCAAATCATTGCCTTGGACTCACTCTCAAGCTAGATGTCTAGAGGTAGTGGATCAATAGTTACTTATTCATATTGATAATTATTTCAGTTAATTCTGAATATAAACACAAATGACTAATACACCAGTCTTACTACAGATTTTGAGTGTCCAAAGTCCCAAGCAGTAGGCCAAAAATTGCTCCTCAAAAAGTAGATCAGTAAACTAGCATATAAGTGTAAGGGTTGTCTGTGCTTTTCAAATAAATGATGATATGAGGTTGCGTTGTGGATTTACAGTTTGATAGTGAATAGCCTATGATGATTCACCAAGGAATGGTATCAAATTTTCAAATAAATGAAGCTCTCCTGACTATATTGGTCTCATTGTACACTTTGACTTAATTTTTTCTCATCAATATCATCATTGATTTCTATAAAATTCAGAGAAGACAGTCTGCATCACATATTATTATGAACTGTCAAATCTCTCACCTCAGCAATGGAATCCTCCCTGCTGTCCCTGCATTCAGCCCCTGCCTCTGGCTCACTTTCAAGCTAGATTTGTCAAGAGAGGTAGTGGATTAATATTTTTTATTGGGCAGTATATATTTTCACATTGATGACAGTAGAAAGTCATTCTGAATATAAATAGACTGAAGTGCCAGGCTGTGACACAGCAAATTTAGCGTACTTTAAGTCTCAAGCAGTAAGCCGAATATTGATCCTCAAAAAGTAGAGTACTATTGGCCAACTATGTCTTTATGCATGCTCAATAATCCAGGTAAAGGGTCATAAAAAGGTGAATCTGCTCAAGTGGATGAGAAGCTTTTTCAGAAAAGTTTAGTCACTCAAAAAGGTGACTGAAGACATCAACTATGTCAACTAGCTCCTAGGTGTAAAATAAAAATAGGGAGGGTGTTAACTATGAGCGGTTAAGACGGCAAATGAAAGGTTAAAACGTGTTAACATTTAGCTAACAGCGCACTGAATACTCTAACATTGACAGCTGAGGAAAGGCGAGTTCCAATGTTGTTCAAACATCGTTCATTTTGTGCGCCAGAATCCATACAAGTGAGCTGAGCTCTCTTTTCAGATCTATCTCGGGTAACAATAATCAAACCCAAGTTCACGGGAGTTGCAAGCAACTTGTGACCCAGTTTAGATGGTCCAGGCAGGCTTTTGTTGGTCAAAACGGGGATCCCTGGCCATTACAAGGGACTCGGCTGTAGGCTAGCTTAATAGGTGAAATGTGAGTATTACTACCAGTGATGACTTAAGACTTTCTAAGAAAACCTCATTATGTCTGGGGAATAAAATATCAAACCAAGAGCTTATCATAAAAAGAACAGACCAGTCTCTACTCCACAGTAACAAATAGCCACAACTTAACACTAGCCTCCCTTCTCACCTTTTCACCTTTTTTTCGAACGTCAACTTTAACGTTAGCTAGGGTTGGCGCGTCTTTACAGCTAGCAAACTGAACAGCGAGGTGACTGTCAGTAATTAATTAAGCTTTACAACAAAATATAACATTTAGTTAAATTCCACGTTTTTACCCTTCGGAAATGAACGATTTCTTGGCATTTAGTGGTGACATTAGCACAGCTTAGCTCGACCAGGTGGCGTCATTAACTGGTGCGCCTGTGTGTGTTACGCGAAACTCTGCCTGGGTGGGAGGCAAAACATGGTGTGGAGCTTCATTGATTTCGTGTTTTCTCAATGAGCAAGCGGAATGGATTTGACTGAGGCACCGACACAGCCCTCTGAAAAGTAATTGAAATGTATTAATATAGGACTTTTATAAACACGCAGTAACAAAGTGCTTTATATGCAAGGATGAAAATAAGATTAAATAGATAAGATAAATAAAATGAGAAGGAAACATGAAAAAGAAAGAAGCAGATCAAGCTGAAAACCAACCACAACAGGTCTATAAAAAGGCCTGCCTAAAAAGATGGATTTTTAGAAGCTGCATGAAACAGTCTAAAGATTCCACAAAGCTAATGGATTTAGGAAGATTATTCCAGAGATTTGGGGCTAAAACTGCAAAGGTATGGTCACCCTTTGTTTTGCAGTTGGGGTTAGAGGATGGACAAAAGAACGGCGAGTGGATAAATAGACTGACGCAGTGAAATTAATGTTAAAACCATGTTAAACGGAAGGGAGCCTAAATTTGAATTTAAAAAATGAATGAGACTTATCGTACAGTCGTAAAATAGCTCCAACACCCAGTGTGCAAATTATAAAATGACAAAGGGGGTAAACATTTTCTTCAGAAAACCCAGTGGAGCATAGGATTCAGCAAGTCCTACAATCTTCATAGTATCTAGCATGTGTAATGGAATGTCAGCAGTCTGTAGATGATGTTAAATCAAATCCATTACACCGGCTTATGGGCCACATGCAACACAACCTTTGAAGCTAGGGGTCACCAGCAAAATACTGTAGGACTTAAAATGCAGGAATTTTACTTGTAATTAAGTAGTCTTACATTTTCAGGCTGTTACTTTTACTGAGGTAATGGATTTTGAATTGCTTTGCCAGTTTATTACCACATGACACCAGCCAGTGGAATTTGTTTGCTGCATTTAACCCATCTAGCTGTATAGGAGCAGTGAGCAGCTACCACTTGACCCCCAGGGAATAGTTAGGGGGTCAGTGTCTTACTCAAGGACATCTCACCATGCTTTCTGCAGGACCAGGGATCAAACCTGCAACCTTCAAAATTTCCAGACAGACGCTCTACACACCGAGTCATGCTGTCCCTGAGCTACAACTGAAGATGTTACCTGTATGAGTGATGAAACGTTGCTGTCAGTAAAATGTGGGTAGATGGATGGATTTGCGTTTTTTTTTCTGATTTGCAAACTTCTTCCACCAGTCTATATCAATTTCAAAACGTATCCCTACGGCTAATCCTTCATTGTCTCACTACTCCTGACTGAGAACCAGTGTTAGCTAACATTAGAGGACATGTTATTTTGAAATGTGAAGCCAAAGACACACGTTAGTGTCCATCCATACACTTAACACAATCTAGTTTGACAATTCTGAAAGTAAGAAAGTCCATCCATCGTCAACGCTTATCTGAAGTCGGGTCGTGGAGTCATGCTGAGGCCTATCCAGGCAGTCATTGGGTGAAACACCCTGCAAAGGGAGGTAATAAATTAAAGTGTATTTAACCAGCTAGATGGATACTACATTATCCTGCAGCGTTATGTGGGACATGCACAAACGTAGGACACGAGCAACTTACTGATGGGAGTGACGCAGACAGGCAGACCTAACACCAAGGTTAAGTAATGGCATGGTCCACTTTAGGGGTGTCTGATTGTAATAAGAGATTCTTCCAAGCATGAATATAGAAAATATATTGTAATGTTTACGATTACAGGTAATAATTATGATAAATATCTTGACCCCCTTGACCGGTTGTTTTTACCTCTTTTGGGGGGGGTTCAAGTCTTAATTGGGGGAGATTGAGCCCCCCAATTCAAACCATGGCAAGACTCATGATTGTACCCCAATGATGACTCTCTAATTTCAAGTCACCTGGATAAACAGGTAGACCCTTGAGTTCCAGAGATCAGATTCAAGAAGTGAAAATTCAAATGTGGGATCTTGCTTGACCCTGGCAATGGTTCATACAAAACAAAACCACGGCCAAAGGATATCAATGCTATGATACTAGTAATTCTAAATATTTGAATATATAATTCAGACTGATTTATCCTCAGTCAGCTGCCAACCATGAAACGAAGCTTAAGAGAGTTTTAAATTTTACACACTTGTTAACAAGAATCGAACCTTATCAATGCGATATGGCCAATTGCCAATCTTACTGTTGAATATTTCAAACTGAATGTGGAGTGTGAAAAGTAGCAGATCAGATATGGTCATATGGTTCAAGACATATGAGCCCACAGACTCATTATCTTGAGAAATGGAGCAGAAAACATGTGCCATATGAAAGGCAACTGGCGGACAGAAACCAGGCCTCTGTAAAATATTTGAAGCTAGTGCTGCCGGAGAGGGTCTATTATGGTTAAATCTTCCCACAGATGCTATTTTCATCCAAGATAAATTGCACTCTTGAGCAGGGACAAATATTGTGCTCGCTCCCTCGCTCTCTTTTGATAACCAAGGTGAGCGAGGGGGCCTGGAGAAGCATGCATTTAAACATCTTCTTTGGTCATCTCCTGGGTGGTGCCTGTCCTCCGGGCACTGAAGGCTGCATTTACCCGCCCACTGGTGAGTTTATCGGCCAGCAGCCTGCAGTCAGAGCATTCTCTTTCAATGGACCAGTGCAGAAGATTAATTACACACTGTAGGTGAGGAGAAAAACAAAGGCCAATCCATCTGCGTCAGGGCAAGTGGACAGCCCCGCAGCGTGGTGGGTGAATACACTGGCACCATCATCGATCATAGGGACGGCCATTACACAAACACAAGGTCAGGGTGCTCCTTGGCTCCCCTTGGACCCCGAGCCTTAGCGCACGGCAGCCTCACTCGAACCTCCGGAGTCCTCTTGTGCTTCAGGACACCTTTTGCCGAGCCAGTTCTGATTCTGCTTTACCGCAACAGCTAGAATGCTGAGCCCTAAGCTAACCCTCTGTTCTGCATGAGAGAAACACATTCTAGGCTTCTTCAAGGTAGCAGGCGACTGACAGCATGCTATCAGTCCTGCCCCGCAGACTGATGATAGCTGAGGAAATTGCTGTGGAGTAGAAGCCATTTACTGGCTGTGATTTATTTAGCTGTGGCACGGGAGCTAGCTGAGACAGGCAGGCTTTATAAGGCTTCTATAGTGAGTATGACAGGCTTAGGTTGAACCAGGGTCATCCGCATGTTGAGGGACCTGTAAGGCTACAGGCCTCAAATCTAATAAGTAACTCAATTAATTATGTGGGACGAGAAACCTCAGACGACATCAGCTACTCTTGCTGTCACATTTGGCTTGCACTGCTTACATCACACATACGCTTGAATTTAAATCATTAGAATCACTTAGATGAGTTAGTTAAGTCAATTGCATGAGTATATGGAGAGTTGATTGAACTTAGGTCTATTTGTAATATTTTATTCTCTGTATTCTGTATATCTTAGCTGAATACCTGAAAATAAGGTCTAATGTCAGTTCTATGGTTGTGTGTAACACCATACCTTTCCTGATCTGGAAGTATAATACAAGGCGTAACTGCCCGGCAGGGGTTGATAGAAACAGTAAACCGCTCAATGGCCCATTGTTTGATACCTCGCCCTTCAAAAGTCACATAGTCAGCAAAGGTGTCTGGTATTATCCTCTTATGTTTGAGTTTGTGTGTTTTGCTTGTTTTGATTTTGGCATTTACAGGGGAGTCACCTTTAAGAGGGGGAGTTCTCCTGAGAGCTCTGAAAAAGCAAAACCAGACCAAACTACAATAATAAACATTTTAACAAAGCAAGATTTCTTCTTTTAAATGAACTGAAAGCCAATCAAACCAGCGAAATGCAGAAGTCACGTCATAAACTGAACAATTTTGGGCATGACATTTATGAATTGAGTTGGATTCAAAGTTGCCACTTGATATGATAGAGAGAATGTGACTGGATAACTGCATGGACTCTTACACTCCAGGACTTAAGATGTGGAGATGACATTAAGAAGCAATCTCTGAAACTGCTACCTAAGGCTGCAGTAACTCAGCGGTAGAGCACTTGCCTAAAAGTCAGGCGTTGTGGGTTCGATCCCACCATGGGGCTTCAGGAAGAGCTTCCAGCTTTAATGCCCCATGCTTGTGTAAATGTGAGGCATACATTGCAAAGTAATTTGAGTGGTCGCTAGACTAGAAAAGCACTTTAAATAAAAATGAACCAATTTACCATTATTTGGGGACAGCATAGCTCAGGAGGTAGAGCGGGTTGTCTAGTAATCAGAAAGTCACTGGTTCGATCCTCAGCTTCTTCAGAAAGCCATTTGAAGTGTCCTTGAGCAAGACACTGAACCCCTAACTGCTCTCCAGGAGCTGCAGCTGTCCACTGCTCCTGTACAACAGAGTGGGTTAAATGCAGAGGAAAATTCTAGTGTAAGAGTACAATGATCATACAAAGTATTTTCCCTTCCTTTCTTTTCATTAATATATTTGTGATATCTGATTCCATTTTGTCCATTCTATGACATCATTCATTTGCTTCCTTTGTGTGGCTTCCATTGTAATCCATCAAATACACTGCATAAGATGCAGAGGACAACATAATTGCACAAATATTAGATCATCCACAAAAAAGGCTCCTTTCAAACAATAAAACGCTGTCTGCCTTGAGTTAACTCGCAGAATTTTGGAAAATATCACAAAGTAATTGAGGTAGAAGATATCAGATCCCTGGGTTCATACACCCACTTTGAAATTATTTCAGTTGCATCTCCAAACAACTCAAAGAAATGTGTCCAGGTTTGAAACACCGTCAACCTCTCTGACTCCACTTGGCCATCTAAAGGCTGAGGCAATATGGAGTTGAGACTAAATGGAAACTCAGACAATAGTGATTTGATCTTTCCTCTGATGGCAGGACAATGGCTTTTGTCTGCCACACCACCTCAGGGCATGAACATTAACCGTCTGTTTATTCCACTTTGTGCTCAAATGGTACAGCATCTGATCTTAGTCGAAATCCCATTATTGCTCACACGAGACCCCAAGAGGAGCTCACAATAACGACTAGCCTAAAAAGAGAGGAAAATATTTTCTACAGAATTGAATGTCGATGGCAAAGTCACTAACAAAGGCAAGTATATAGTAAACTGTATTTACTTGAAATGAACAACTTAACGCTGTGTCAAATCAAGGGTGCCTTGAGATGAATTTCCCATTTGTGCCTGGTGGAAAGCTGTGGTTAAGAAGGGGAGGCCAACTGTGCCTACAATGGAGCTATGTGAAGAACAATATTCACCTCAGTTGATGGTTTTATTTTAAAGCTACTTGCAAACATAACAGAATAAAAAGAACACCACACAGGTGTAGGGTCAGGATTTCCCTGTTAGTCGTTTTCTTGCAAAAAACATGCACAACGCCAGCATAGGCCCACAGCAATAGTGGAGGTCTGAATGAACAAAATCCATAATCAATAAATGTTTCCAAAAATAAATAAATAGTTGAGGTCCAGAGAGTGGTGGCACAGATACCTCACATGCGTGAACGGAGGGAACAGCTTGCATTTCGGTTTTCTGATGGTTACCATTCAGCCGTGTAAGGCTGAGTCATTTATGAAAACAAGTGGTCAGGGGAACGCTTTGTGTGCTGGATGAAAAATGAGGCAACACTGTGGTTGCCTGGTAATAAATTTTGGTGTGAAAGGAGTCTGGTTTGTTGTCTGGGGGGTATAATAATGAAGGCCACAGGATATGCAGCTTCCTGTAGACATGTTCTAGAGTAAACAGGCATCAAGAGGCCATACACTGATCAGCCAAAGCATTAAAACCACCTGAGCCCACTGCCATCAGGGAATGCTATTGCCATGAAAGGGTGTACTTGGTCTACAACTATGTTTAGGTAGGTGGTACATGTCAAAGTGACATCCACATGAATACCTGGACCCAAGGTTTCCTGGCAGAACCTTTTCCACAGCATCACACTGTCTCCTCCAACTTGCATTCTTCCTGTAGTGCATTCTGGAGTCATCTCTTCTCCAGATAAAGGATGTCTACAGGATGTGATAGAAAATGTGATTCGGACCTCATTTACAGAACCGTGGGCATGATTCGTGTCATAAGGTTCCATGAACAGAGAGTGCATACACACAAATATATCCAGATTTAAAACACAATGCACACACACATCCTGCACCAATTTCCCCATAATAATCTCAGTCGACAAAAAAATGTGGTGCACGGGTGCAACCTCATGTCACATCCTTGTAATGCTATCTAAATAAATATTAAGTGAAAAGTGAAACACCACAAATTGATATTCGTTCATACTGACCGCATGAAGATGATTATAACAAAGACTGACAGAAGGGGTAAACAAACGGAAATGATTTGAGTTTCTTGTTGAGGAGGTTTAGACAAGAAAAGCAGATGTCTTGTGGACACAAACACATGATGAAAAATAATGAACATATGTTCATCATACATATGCTATAATATAACAATACATAAAACTATGCACTCATATCTGCCTGAATGAGGCAGCAAAAACGGTATCAGTATAACCATAATTTCTTCCAGCGTCCACCTTACTATTTATGGGAATACATTTCATGAGATGAAAGTTTAAAATGTTTTATAATAAAATAAAAAAATTGAGTTATTTTGCAACAACAGATCTCCATTCATATTTATTATCCTAAATATTTGTCGACACTCCTGTGAGTACCAAACAACAGTGTCTGTTTAGTCACTGTAAGAATGACTTTTACCTGTTTTTGCAAATGAACTCTTCATAAACGATACACGAGATGCAATGGTTCGAACACTCAACACAATAATTACTGTCGGTACATTCAAGAACCGAACGACAGCATCTTAGCAACAGTGCAAAGGGGTAAACAATAAAATCCAGTTTCAGTTGCTACTATGATTCCTTCTAATAAAACTTGAGAGGAGTGGCGATGGTGGCACCACAGCAGCGCAAAGAATGGAACTGTGTGTATATTTTGGCTGATGAGTAAACAGTCTGAACCTAACCTGTGGTGAAGTCATTATCTGCCGCTGCAGACTTGAAGTTCTTCATTGCCCATTCATGAAGTGTACACTGAAAAATATTTTTTAGAAAAATTACAAGTAAGTGGTAAATGGATTTGTTCTTATATAGCACTGTTCTAGTCTAGCAACCACTCAAAGCACTTAACAGTGAATGCCTCACATTAAGATGTCGACCTATGATGGGCCGAGTCCACTTATGATTCATAATCAGAACCGCATGGTGAGTGAGTTTGTCTCAATGAGTTTACCAAGCACTGTTCTCTGCTGATGACTTTACATAGTTAGAGCAGTGCTCAATTTGTGCCATAGCTTGCTGGAGCAAGCTCCAGGACCTTTCAGTTTTGAACTGCTTGCACTCCGGGACCTGTTTGCATTGATTTGGCACCTCTCGTATCGATTAAAAAAGTTGTCCCCAAGCAATAATATCCTATCACATCAATGGAAAACAACAACGACAAAGAAATATGTATACACACAAAAAGTTGTCCCTACCCCAAAAATCACTAATGTCAATTGCAAATAATACAGCGCTAACAGCCCATCACATAAACGAATTCAGTCAAGACCATCAATTCCAGGTTATTTATCACCATAACGTGACACTGGTGACAATTTTTGTTAACTTTTTCTTTTCTATTTTTTTGTGCTCTGGGACCTCTCAGAGGTTTTTGGTTGCCTCCGTCCCAGGAGAACTTTTTGCTCCGGCACCTCAAGATTTACAAACTAAGCACTAAGTTAGAGCCTATGGTGTTGACTAATGTAAGCTGTGCTCTCATCTAGTTTCTCTGGCTTAATGAATGTCACTCAATGTTTCCTTTTTCTCCCATTTTATATGTATGTGACCTCGGACGAACCTGGGAGATGTGTAATTGGTACCACCGTGGTGGTCCGGACTGTGAATGTAATGTAACGATGCTTGGACTGATGTTGTCTACTGCTATTCCTGCCTTTTTTAAGGATCCTCATCCATCTGTCCATTTATCCACATTAGACACATGATGATTCTTGGCCTGGTGGCTTGATCTGGCGTGTT
Source organism: Regalecus glesne (assembly GCA_900302585.1). Lineage (NCBI taxonomy): Eukaryota > Metazoa > Chordata > Actinopteri > Lampriformes > Regalecidae > Regalecus > Regalecus glesne. Next base: position 5,919 of record OMLC01096038.1, on the reverse strand, counting down.
TACATTTTAGATATGCGTTGATTAGTACCTTCACTATAAAGGAGGTTATCATTGTTATTACGGTTTCATCTTTTGTAATTCAATTATAATTCTGTGATTCAGATTACACTGTATACTGTAAATTGTGTCTTATTCTGTGTACACGTCGATTGCATGCCTGTCCATCTTAGGAGAGGGATCCCTCATCTGTTGCCCTCCCTGAGGTTTCTTCCTATTTTTTCCCTGTTAAATGGGTTTTTAAGGGAGTTGTTCCTTATTCAATGTGAGTGTCTCAGGGCAGAATGTTGTGTTAATGTAAAGTCCACTGAGGCAAATTGTTAGTTTATGATGAGCTATACAAATAAAATTGACTTGACTTGACTAGTCCATCTTGCAGTCTCAACTACACTGGATATCAAGAAATCCTATCAAATTTAGATACACACATGACGTTAGATTAAACTTAAATATTGACTTAACTAAAATATTTAGTTGAATCGAAAGTTATCATTAATTTAGCAGGTGATTCAGTAAGATAACGACAGAAGTGAGTATAGGAAAGATCGGGCCTACTTGTAGGGTCATTCATTCAGCAACTTCCGGGTAGACGGAATGGGCTCTCTACAGATCCGATGAATGGTAGCTGTCTCTCATACCTGGCCAAGCCTTCACCAATAAAAGAATGGAAACTTTCGTATGTGACATTAATTATTCGAATCAAAGACTCTTTTTTTAAAAACGAATCAAGCCCTTTCGAAACAACAACACTCTAGAGCAGTAAAGCGAGGCGAACGTCGACGTTCTGATGTCCTTTGCGGGTAAAGGAGGTTGGTTGAGGAGGATGTGACGTCACGCCACGACGGTTGGAGTCGCAGTTTCTCGTTCGTCCACTTCCTGTAGGTACGCCCGGGTCAGAGTGTTGGTGGAGGACTACACATCCACCACGTCGACTTTGATTTTTTTTAATAAATCCCCGAGTTTGCTTGGAAAGTAGTGGAGCGCCTTCTCGAGTGAAAAATTAATCCACTAAATTTCCTGTTCTTACGTTCAGATAAAACTGAGATGCCACTCGTTGCCCCCCTAGACACAGATAACAACTTGAGCAAGTACCAGTAATGCTTGACAGCCCTGTGATTTAATAGTCTGGAAGCCAACAATCTAGATGTAATGTTTGATCCTAACATATTGAAGAAACCCCAAACTGCCTTTTTCAGCTTATGTGACAAAGCTAAAATCAGCCTTTCCTGCCAATGGCTGATGCAGAGACTCTAACACACACACACCTGTTTCATCCAGACTTGATTACTGTAATGTTCTGTTTGTCAGGTCTGCCCCATGCTAGCACTAAAAGTCTTCAGATGGTTCAAAATGCTGCAGCCACAATCCTGACTAAAACTAGAACATTTGAACACATTACGCCAATTCTTGCCTCTCTCCATTGGCTTCATATCCACATTAGATCAGACTTCAAAGTGTTTACTGATTTAAAAAAGAAAATCCTAAATGGACGTGCCCCACCATACCTGTCTGCTCTCCTTAAACAGCAGATTCCATCTTGAGGTCTCCGCTCTCAAGATACAAGGGCTCCTGTGTGTTTGCAAAGTTAAAATGAAGTCAGCTGGGGGCAGGGCCTTTTCCTATCAGGCCCTGTTCTCGTGGAATAACCTGCCTGCTGCCATCACACAATGAGAGTCTGTTGAGTCTCTAAACCCAAACTTAAAACTCATCCTTTTGCCTGACCCTACAATTAGTTGCCATTAAATTGAATTCTTTATGACCTGCACCGGATGCTGGGTCGGTTTCTGTCACGACGAATTTACCAAGCGCTCCTCTGCCGAGGAGATTATAGAGTGGAGGTTAGTGCAGACTGTTCTCTTCTCTCACATGTCTTTTCTCTCACTCTGAATGGTGTCCTCTCCTTTCTTCATCCTCTGTGTGTGTGACTGGTGTGATGTGAGTCACTCCTATGTACATCTGTAGTCTGTCCTTCTCCCAGGTCTCCACGGTGATGGTCCCCGTGGACACTTCTTGACATCCTCCTCATCCATATAAGTTTGTTATCCCGTTTCAATGTTATGTCCTTCCCTCCCTTTCTCTCTCTCTCTCTCTCCCTCTCTCTCTCTCTCTCTCTCTCTCTCTCTCTCTTCCTCTTTCTGTCTCTCTCT
>OMLC01096037.1:0-34876 GCA_900302585.1 Regalecus glesne | reverse complement strand
CACACACACACACACACACACACACACACACACACACACACACACACACACACACACACACACACACACACACACACACACACACACACACACAAACACACACACACACACACACACACACACACACACACACACACACACACACTCCAAATTAAATTAGCATTCATCAAGATTGGGATGTGCCATTTGTGAAGAAGGGATTTCTGAAATAAATTCAAACACCCAGAACCTTTAGAAGAAATGTTTCTTTGCTACCTGTCTGTGGGATCAGAATCATTGCCTTCATCTTTCAAGGGATCAGCCATGGCTTCAACCAGCTGGGAGCTTCCATCATACACGCGATACAACACGGGCTGCAACTGGTGCGCATACCACTTGGGCTTGTCTCCAATCAAAGAGGGATCATACACATCTGAAGCACACATTTCCAAATATAAGTAACAAAATTTAAATAGCAAATACATGTTTCCACAGCAGATTTCTATTGATTGACTGTAATAGTTAGTATTATTCCATATGGTATCTTACTGTTATGTATCCTCTGAAATGCAAGATTGCCTGGATTGAGAGCCCACTCGCCATAAAACTCTACTGACTGAGTGTGAGAGAGTTTCTCAGCAAAACTCGTACGCCGAGGGCGAGAGGCAAGATAAGAGGTGGCCTGGAAGGCCACTACTGGCCGAGGGAAGAGGCGCAATGTGCGAGTATGCATCTGGAATCCTTGCAGAACGTTAGGGGAGTTGAAAAATCTTACCATGGCAACCCTATAACACAATGGAAATGTTTGTTAGGATTTTTGGAGTCGAAATTTCTCCAAAATTGTTGCAATCGAAAGAGATTTAAAGCCATGCCTAGTAGCAACATCCACAGAGTCCACGTCATTGCCATAAATGAGCGGATTGAATTCTGTGGAGGATGGAGAAGCTTTATCTCGCCCGGGGGGAAGCAGTGGTATCTCCTGGCCCTCTTGAAACTTCTCCAGGTTCAGGATTGGTTGAGTGTTCAAGCTCATACTGGCCAAAGCCTGTTAAAGTGAAAAATGAATCAGTCTCGAAACAAAGTAGGTCAACTGAAAAAAGAAGCATAGTCCCATAATGAAACACTCCCACTACTGACATCAAGTGATGATCGCCTTAATAAAAATGATATTAGTCATCCCATGGAGAGACTCTCTTCACTTGACCCTCTCCACCAGGAGGTCAGAGTGCACAGCCAGCTAAAGAGCAGTGCTTTGACAGGTGGTAGGAACTCATTGGCTTACTAAAAACACTGAAGTAGAATAACTACTTGCTAGTATGTAGCTCATACCCAGGTCCTCAGGGTAACCACTTAAGCCCTTATGCCAGACAAATTGGGCTTTTTTTCTAAATTGCACAATATAGTCTTCACTGTATATTGTAACCTTTTGCTATCCCACTCATAAAATAAAAATGAGTGAGTGGTGACAAATTAATTTCCCATTTCTTTGGTCCTTTGAAAATGAACAGATTTTCCAACTTAAAACTTCGATTCTCCTTTGATAATATAGCTAAACTATAAGTTGTGTTCATGTTGATGCCTGAGGTGGGAGTGTCATTTTGGATGGGAGCAGCAGGGGTAAGGGAAGTGAGTCACTATATATATATATACATGGTTTAATATAAAAGGAAAAAATGCAGACTTTTAGTCAGCATTGCGCTTAGCAAGATGAAACATTAGGTTGTCAGATCTGAATGTATGAAACTCTGTCAAAAGTGATTAGCTTCATTATATCTTGTATCATTTACAAGGACACTCATTGATGCCAAGGTGGATGCACGCACATTCAATCATGCTCAAGCCAGAGCTAAGCAGTATTCATAAATATGGCTGAAAATTGTTATTCTGCACCAGTGTTATGCAGTTTGCCCAAGAAGTCAAGAAAAAAAATGCTAATGCTAAGAATTTTTAGTTGCAAGCAAAATTTCATGAGAGAGGATCCGTGCAGGGGTGCATTCCGCATTCCACAGGAGGAGAAATGAGGAACCTTATTGTCAGAGGAGAAGATCTGCTTTTGGGTGATCACGGTCAATCTAACCAGACACTAGGAAGGGGGGATAAGAGAGATGCGAGGAGAATCACATGAAAGCAGAGATGATTACTTCATGACTGAGACTGGAACAGCGCGTGATGGGCAGGGTCAAGACCACGACCCTTTCCTATTATTTTCTTGTTCTCCTTTCATCAGTACTTCCACATCCCCATATCTTTTTTTAAATTACATCAAACAATTATGAAAACAACAACAATAATTATTTTAAGCAATGAGAAAGGATCCAAATTTGTTGAACTAAGATGCTTGAGTTGTTTCAATTCATTTATACACGAGAGAAAAAATATAGCTAATGTATAGAAATAGTCAGATAAAAACGGAAACAAAAATACAAGTTGTATTGCTGTGGCACATTGTTACTCCACAACTGGCATTGACTGAAGAGAGGAGATAAGAAAAATGATTTTCTTGCTGTTTTGATTTGAAAACTAGAGGATGGGCAATAAAGGATGAAGTGGGGGGGCGAGAGACAGTGAGGAATAGCTAAGGGAGGGATATAGAAATAGAGGGTGGGAGGACAGGGAGGTGGAGAGATGCTTTTGATGTTCATCATGGCCATGAAAGACAAAGTGATTAACATATAAAGACAATACTGTGCCAGCATAACAAAATTAAAATGGTCATGGACATCACCCATACGAAATCAGCCAATACTTAAGGCTATCCATTGTAACCAGCTGGAACAGACCAGAGGTTAAAATGGATAGGTAATGACAGATAGAAATGAGCAGATCTTTCAAATAAACAAATAAAAGGGATAAAAAAAATGGTAGACTTTAAGAACTAATATCAAAATTATTCTTTCTGACCTTCTCAATGTTATTAATTAAGCAATAACACTTAAAAGAATAGATTCAACTGAAACTGTATCATCATAAAGCTAAAGAAATAGGCCTTTAGAGGGAATTGATCAAATGTTGTCTTGTGTTGAGAAAATCGTTTTTTCACTGCATCTATTCAGAGGCTTTTCACTTCAGTATTACAATTTTGGGGGGATATTTTATTGTTCATCTTCAGTGGAAGAGAAACAGACATTAACTTTTCCATTCACAGCTGTTCTCACCTTGGTGCTTGCTAACAAATCTGCAGCAACTGCTAAACTGAGGCTTTTCAAAATCCTATGCGACCCACCTCTCACTCATACAGACACACACATTGGGTCAAGAGCACAAGTCACACACAACTAACGAGCTGGTTCCGATTCAAGGCAGGATAGGTTAAAAACCATGCTATGCAGTAATGGTTTGAAACAATCTACTACAAAATTAAGAAGTGTTATTTTGACTTTGCTGTATACTGCATTAAAGCCATTTTCTTTTTAACCAGCTACAAGTGTTACTTTAGCTTAATTGGCATGATTTTTAAAATGGACCATAACATGAACATAAAACGTGTGCTTTAGAAAAGCATCATTTAGTAAAGGACATATGCTTGTAGGTGACTTCATGATCTATTTATGAACCACTGAGACTAGCTAGCCAAGAGATCTGTACTACTCATTGACGTGCCAAGGGGGAGGGTGATATTGAGAAGTGTGATGGTGAGCATGAAAAAAAAAGATATTACCAATGTCCCATCACTGTAGATGGTATACAAAATAATTAATTTTATGGGGCTGTCTATCAAAATTAAACTGAGTGGTTGCTAATAACCGATGGTTACCCAAATTACTTAAACTGCACTTTGGTAAATAACTAGCCTTGAAGTCATACATGGTATATTAATATAATTTTAGTGAAGAAATTTTAATAAATATACAAGGATTTTAATTTTTCCCAAACAGGAAAAAAGAAATAATTGCATTATAATTCACTGATACTGTTGTGGAAGCTAAGGGGAATTTAAATCATAGATATTTTTTCAACTTAATGCTCCTCTGATTATGTTAATTTCTAGATTAAATTTAAATGAGTTAGAGAAAGGCAAGGAGAAAAACAAGTAAAGGGGGGGGGCTGCCTCTATGAATCAGAACCAGATTCTGAGATTATGTCAGTTTCTCAGGTAAGAGGAACAAGTTGATCACTACCACTAATCACTAGAACTTTTGCAGGGGTGGCAATGGCCTTGTGTTTGATTTTACCTCCAAGAGCTAGTGCATGCAATTGGAAAAGAAAGGAAAACAACAAAAATTGTTTCTGTTAGTGCGTTAACAGCATACAGCTCATTTCAAATGCTCCATCACTCTATGCACAGTACATACAATTGTGCTGGAGTAAGAAGGCAAGTTGTGCCCAGTGCCTACTCCTGTAACAGCTGAAAGAGAAATGTAACATTCATCTAGCAGTAATCAATCAATAAGCAGCTGTGGAAAAACATAATTGTACTGACAAAAAAGAGGTGAATCAGTTCAACTGGATCAGAAGTTTATTCAGAAAAGTTTCATCACTCACCAGGTGACTTCTTCAGTCTGAGCTGAAAAGAAACATTCCCCTCCTTATAAACAGTACATTGATACCACACAACAATAGGCTGGTTTTATATGCAAGTTGGGGGATCAACTGCACATTCAGTGGCAATGAGGACCATTCACAAAGGATTGGGGAATATTTGCCATCACGGCATTGTAAGACGCAGACAGATGTACTCTCAGGCCAGTCTGAACCCAGCCTATTGTTGTGTGGTATCAATGTACTGTTTATAAGGAGGGGGATGTTTGGTTTCAGCTCAGACTGAAGAAGTCACCTGGTGAGTGACAAAACGTTTCCAAATAAACTTCTGATCCAGTTGAACTGATTCACCTCTTTTTTGGGATTTCCATACCTGGATTATTGAGCATGCATCAAGATACCCATATAAAAGCAATTCCTGAAGATAATAGACATGATGTTGTGAGCTTACTATTGGTACAGGACAATCAACACATTTCTACACCAACATGCAACAAAGAGGGCTGGTTCAGTTTTGATAAAAATCACCAACCTGCTTTAAATGTTTCTTGAGTTCAGTTGATTCAGGCTCAGGGAGGGGTGGAAGAATTTCTGCATTTGTGGGTGTTATAACCTGGCACGAGAGAAGAATAGTTTAAAGTTTGTTTAGATGTATTGTATTCAAGCACAAACAAAATAATCAGAAATTATAAAATTGTTAAACATACTTGTAATCTCAGATCAAACAGAGATTCTACATCTGTGAATGATTTTGAGATCATGTTACATGTAGTGTCATAAAAAAGATAGAAAGAGGAGTCCTAAATTATTATTAAAAAAAAGATGAGTCCTGCTCCTAAAAGAATGCCATGCCAAGAGTAAATATAAACCTTGTTGCTGTCTAGGTCCACAAGCCACACATCATCTGGCATTTTGAAGTCAGACTTGTAGAGGAAGAAGCTAGCTGGTACACCTATGATGTAGGGTGTGGGGGCGAGGAGAAGCTGTGAAGGGGACAAATAGAGGAGTAGATTCACATGATCGAACCACAATCAAATTGTCTATTTTGTACAGTTGCAGATTATTCAAAGGAATTCTCCCATCTGAAACAGCTGAGCTGTTTTTGACAGTAATGACATTTAAAAGCCACGATGACTATATCGATTCATTTAGTTATAATATATTGAGATATACATTTCCCTTACAATGTTGTGTACAAGCATCAATATAAAAAAAATCACTGGGACATCTCACTCATGTTACCTGCTCAGCAGAGGCCATACATGTCGGTAGCAAGGGGATGACAGGGAACATATACTCCAGAGGGTAGATCATGGCAACAAAGGCCATGACACTCATAGATAGAGCATTGTAATCCCTGGACTGAAGCACAACCTAGGAAAAAAAACACACCACAAAGGTTTTGTGACAAAAAAAAAGAAATGCTAATGACTCACGTTATCTTGATAAATGTGTTGATAGGATGTCTTGAGCTGTACACACTAACATGTTTAACAGAAGGAATAACAATAAAAAACAAATGATAATTTTAAAAAATACACTTGACTTTCTGACAATAGCAGTGTTTTGCATATAGAGATCTGAGTATCTGCATGCGTAACAATAGATTAACCTTTCTTGAATTAATATTTTAATCTGATAAAATGTTGAGTATTTATGATGCTGTGGGCACATAACTGTGGCTGCCTCTTGACTCCATGACCAAACTCTATATAACTGACAACTACCACTGAGGATAACCCAAGTAGCCACTTGCTATACTTGGTGACAAGTGGCTCTTGTTCCAAGTTTGGTTTGATTCTAGTTTAGTTTTAGAAATAACTGTTGATTTAGACTATGAAAAAGTAAGGCATTAGTAAACTAAGGGGACTGCGGTAATAATATCACCCGTTTCTGGTAACGTAGCAACTACTTTCAAAGGTGTGTACTAATGTTACCATACAATACCTTTGTCAACCAAATATTTGCCATGTTGAAGGAAATTGCCTTTGTGGGTGTCTTGATGTATGCTCAATAATCCAGGTATGGAAATCCCAAAAAAGAGGTGAATCAGTTCAACTAGATCAGAAGTTTATTTGGAAACGTTTCATCACTCACCAGGTGACTTCTTCAGTCGGAGCTTACAACAAACATTCCCCTCCTTATAAACAGTACATTGATACCACACAACAATAGGCTGGGTTCATATGCAAGTTGGGTGATTAACTGCACATTCAGTGGCAATGAGCACCATTCACAAAGATTGGGGAATATTTGCAATCAAGGTATTGCAAGATGCCGACAGATCCCACAGACACTACCAGTCTGCACTTTGGCTCCTCCTCTCCCTCCAATTGGTTGGAGCTCTGTCTGGGAGGCTTCCTGGCTTTAAAAAACGTCCAGTTAAAGGTAACAACACTTAACCAGGGCCCGTTTAATATGGGATTTCTCTTCCTCCCCGGCCACTGAGTCAGTGGGGACGTTGTCAGCCCGGTGGTACAGAGTCCTAATGGCTCCCAGTTTATGCTCCAGAGGGTGGTGGGAGTCAAACCGCAAATACTAGTGCGTATGTGTGGGTTTGCGGTACACACTTACAATCAACTGTCCGCCAACACCAACCTTCACCTCACAGTCTAGGAAAGCCAACACGTCATCTTTTGCATCCTCCCTTGTGAATGTTAGTTTTCAGCTTGGACTGAAGAAGTCACCTGGTGAGTGACGAAACGTTTCCAAATAAACTTCTGATCCAGTTGAACTGATTCACCTCTTTTTGTGCCTTTGTGGATGTTAAACAATGGTGCAATCAACTGGGAATAAGGTCAAAGCATTTCAACTACTGGAAATATCTTAAAGGGGTGATGCACTGCTTCTCTGATGCATGCCAACATCCATGCATAGGCACAGGTAGTGGTCTCAGCCAATAAATGTTATGAATGAGCTTGTTTTTCTAAAGCTAGCACTTTTTAATTTTTTCTTTGTGTCCTCACTGCTGGATCAGTTCCTTTTTCGACATAATAAAGACTTTTTTGTCTTAATGTTGCCCTTGAACTTAAATGAAAACTTATCTCCCAGAAAAATCTCTCATTCCATCCATCAGCTCCATTCAATCCAAATTTAAGTCAGCATTTATGGAAGACCACACACAGTTGTCATAATTTCCATGGCTAATCTGAGTGGACATGTCCGTGCAGTTTGAATGGCTAATCGTTTCACTGCCCTTGTCAAAGTCCCGCACTAGACAGATGTCTAGTTTTTCTATATGGACAAACAGATTTTTTCCCAATTAGTCAATGAGTACTGGTTCTGATGACAGCTAAATGTGATGTGACATTCTAGCAGTTAAAAAGCTGTCTAGCTCTGAATTCATCCTTTACATTTCTTGTCTGTTAAAGTTAGCAGGATACACCGTTTTGAGGATTTATTTTTATTACCACCAAAACCACCACTAAAAGTAGATACATTACTAAATTAGCAATACCTAACAAGCCATAAAATACTTAAATACAATTTTAATATTAATAATTCACTTTTTAGGGACAGTGGATATTAATGAACATTTAGAATGTAAAGATGTCAAATTTAGCCCCCAGGCTTATTTCCATCTGTTGTCCCAACCAATTAAGAGTTCAGTACCCTGCTCAAGGACACTTTGATGCGCTTTCCACCATTCTTCTGATACTAGATAGCCGCCCTACCTCCTGAGCTATGCCACCACTATTAAATTACCTGACTAATAAAAGATTAATACAATCAATTCTGAAAGTGGAGTAAAATAGATCTGATTGGAGGTGTTCCTGCTTGAAAGTTCTGTGCAGTACAGTTTTAGAGTAACAAAGTAATATACCTTCCAATGTTGTGTTACGATTAATTTAAAATAAAGTTACATAATATGACTTTTTTTGAAGCAGTACCATGTAGTTCAATTTTTGAGTAACACTCCAACTTTGGTTATTAAGAACTCAATAAGCTAAATAAGATTGAACAAAAAAAAATCCCATTCCTATGTTTGACTTTCAGTGGTGGGGTGGTTGAGTTTGTTCCATTTGGATTACAACAACAATACCGATGCCCATGCTCCATCCAAATCCATGCCCACCCCCACAACCTGGGGACTAATTGTGATGTATAAAAATGGACCTCTCACTGATGCTCTCCTTTAAGACAGGCACTGGGGATGCACAAACTAGTATATTCTAAGTGCTGGTCACAAGTCTGGATAAATGGGGAGGGTCATGTCAGGAAGGACATCTGCAGTAAGACTTTTATCAAATCATATATAGAGCTCATAAATCAGACATTCATACTGGATGGTTCGAGGCCTGGGTTACTAACAGTCATCATTAGTACTTTTGGCCAGCAGAGTGCCAATGAAAACTATGCTTCTAATGGGAGAAGGAGGGGAGGAAAAGCATATCCAGAAGCAGTGGGAGAGGAGAAAGGGTAGGAGTGTGGAGATGAGAGTTGGAGCTTTGAATGTTAGCACTATGACTGGTTAAGGAAGTGAACTAGGTGATATGATAGAGAAGGAAGGTTGATATACTGTGTGTGCAAGAGACCAGGTGGTAGGGGAGTAAGGGCAGGAGCATCAGAGCTGGATATAAACTCTCCTACTGTGGTCTAGATGGGAGGAGAAATCGGGCAGGGTAAACCATGAAAGAAGGGTATGTCCACGAGTGATGAAAATTAAGCTGGAAATTGAAGGTGTGATGATGAATGCTATCAGTAGATATGCCTCGCATTTTGGGTGAGATGCAAGAGGAAAAAAGATTACTGGAATGAATGGAACGTCAATGGGCATGTTGGTGAAATTAAATCTGCGCAAACTTTTTTTGATTTTTGAATCAGAATCAGTTTATTGGCCATGTAGATTTTGACATACATGGAATTTAACTGGTTTCATGGCTCTTAGAGACTTCACATAGAGGGATAACACGACGATCTTTAGATCCATCACAAGGATCGACTATATACAGGCCAAAATAAAAGGTAATAAAGCGGAATTGAGTGAATGAATGTGTTGACAAAATCATACCACAAATAGAAAATAATTCCATTCCCTGTGATAGTCTAATTTCCCTCAGGTTCTGTTTTTCTTTTTACACATTTATGGCAGCATAGCTCAATGTGTAGAGCAGTTATCTGGCGATCAGAAAGTTGCGGGTTTGATCCCCAGTCCTGCTGAGAGCATGTTTAGGTATACTTGAGCAAGAAACTGAACCTCAAACTGCTCCCCGAGCGCCAAATGGTGGCTGCTCACTGCTCCTATTCATTAGGATGGGTCAAATACAGAGAACTGCAAATTTCCCCCTTGTGGGACAGATAAGGGAATAATAATAATTATTATTATCATCATCATCATCATGTGCAGATCATGTGAAGATGCAAATTAATTGATGGCTTTTTAGTGAATTTTAGCCAGTTCTAGAGCAGCCAGTAGTTATCTATCTTGCAGAAGATTTTAATTAAAACTATTGGTGAACACTGCCCCTATGAGCCCTATGTATGCCTTGTGAAGACATACAGCTATATATTCACCAGAGACCTCTTTCGATGCAAAATTGCTAGTGCTCGAGGTTAGTGTGTGTATACTACTCTCAAAATCAAATTCTGAGATGCTCGTAGTTGTTGCTATAAATTCTGCAAGAACAAAAAAGCTTCCATCTTATTATTACTACTGTGATAAAGTGACAGCTATATAAGGCTTTTTTCTGCTTTTTGTTTTTCTTCTTTGAACCTACCCCTTCCTTCATCCTTATTGATTGATGGAACTAGAAGTAACATTAATAAGCTATACACTACAGCAAATGTTGAAAATGGTTCAAGTTTGGAAAGAGGGGGAGTGCTCACTGTAAAACTCAATAGTTCAGGTTCCTGCATTGGGCTAACGGTAATCAAAGTGGAACATTTTCATGGAAAACAGTACAAAGAATCTTTCTACAGATATCCATTGCCCACATGTCCAAAATCTATTGAAGTCAAAAGTCCTTACTTGCTAAGACTCGATAACATTAGTGGTTTGTATCTTTGATACTGTGTGCCCATGTTATTTATAGAACTCCCTGAGGTAATTTGAAAAGGGTACAACAAAAACTTGTCCTCACTGCATAGAACAGGGATGGCTAACCATGTGCTATGGGGAAGCACATGTGTATGCAGGTTTTCATCCCAACCGGACTCTACACCAGGCTATTTCACTGATTAGCAATATTTCAACCAAAGAGGAAGAATGTATCAATGAAATCACCTGGTGTAGAGTCAAGTTGGAATGAATAGCTGCATACACATGGCTCCCCATGGCACATGGTTAGCCACCCCTGGCAAAAAGGGGGTTGGGTGGAACACTGCTTGTATTCCTCAAAGGAAAGAAAAAAGGAGGCCGGGGTTTATTAAATGCCAAAGGCTCTCAGCAGTGAGTTGGGAGTGGATGTGAACACAGTGTTACAATATGGGCTGTGGTTTTAAATTGAGTTTTGATGGGTTTGTATATACAGTTGTACTGAAGAAGTTGTACCTGCACAAACAGACCACAATATCTGTAAAAATTCTCCCAGTTGGAAGTCAGAAATAAGCTTCAAAATAGCCAGTAGGATTAGATTTTGCATATTTAGCAAGACATAACAAATCTGATACAGTATAATGCCTTATACATGCAGCATTGTTCTCCATGTAATGCTCTAGTTGGAATGCACCCATTATCAAATGTCTTATAATAGCCATCCAGAAAATTTCTCAGGGGTTCTTGGAAAAGTGCCTTCCATTAATCAAAGGTGATCAGTTTAATTCAAGAAGAAATGGTAGACTACTCTCAATATGGCTTCTCTTTTTTGCCCCCTCCTTAAAACAATTGTTGAAAGTTGAAAGGCAAAGTTGAAGAGATAAAATATGACAATTGCTAAGGTACCCTTGACATCTAGATCACACAGCTACAATACATTTCCTTACCTTGTGCTCTAGGAGGACACAGCTGAGAACCTGAAGACAGGCGTCCACACCCAGCAGCTCCAGGGGCAGATGAAGGGGGAAGTCAACCATGCAGAACCGCGAGTTGTCGGGCAGGGCAAATGTAAGTGGAAGCTTTAGCTCTTGAGGAAGTACCTCGACATCCACACGTCTCTGACCTGCTATGGGTACTGGTGAACGCAGAAGTCGGTACACCCAGGACTCAATCTCCCGCAGGTCAGCCAAAAGCTGGCTTCCCTTCTCCTCCACCGACAGGGCCCCAGTGAAGACCCGCCACATGGTGTCCCTTGATGAGGACATATGAGTGATACATTCAGCACTCAAAGGATGGTAAATGTGACTTGGTAACACACCACCTCCAATATCATGCTATAACAATACTCACAGGTAAGGGTGCAGAATGCATATTTCAGTTTAGTGGTATCAGCTATTAATTGCTTAAGAACATGTTATCAGTATTAGGACAGATGTCAAAATCATAATGTTGCACAGATATGATGAGGATTTAAATATGTACCAACAGGGACAATAGGAGTTAATGGGAGACTTTCATAAAAATTAAGGACCATTTCGTTTTTACAAACGCTCTTTTTCACATGAGGCAATAGTGTGTTAATTACATTTGACATGGAAGCTTTAAATCTGCACTTGTCAAATTAAAACCACCATAGTGAAAAATCACTATTGTAGTGAGGGGAGGAGTGTAAGGAGGGGGATGTTTGTTTTCAGCCCAGACTGAAGAAGTCACCTGGTGAGTGACAAAACGTTTCCAAATCAACTTCTGATCCAGTTGAACTGATTCACCTCTTTTTTGGGATTTCCATACCTGGATTATTGAGCATACATCAAGACACTATTGTAATCTTATAGTCCAGTATACTTGTGATGATGACAACAAATGTGTACAGTGGAGCAACAACAATGAGCAGAATGGGTTTTTTAAAATATTTTTTTTCTTTACCATCTACATTAACAAAAGAAGATGAGTGTCTTTATGCATACTCAATAATCCAGGTAAGAAATCACAAAAAGGCGAATCAGTTCATCTGGACAACATTTCATGCATATTCATGCAAGTGACATCTTCAGTCTGAGCTTACTGCAGGTATTCCTACCCTAACAATACAGATGTATAAAAACTGAAAGCAATGATGGGTTCATATGAAAATTAGCCATTGACTGGCGTTTCAATGGTGATGTGTACTAGTCACAGAGGATTGGGGCCATGGTTGCTCGATGCTAGAGTGCACGCCTCCATGTTGGGTGTAGTGAGTTTGATCCAACCATGGGGCATCAGGAAAGGGTATATAGCCTTAACCCCCCATGATCAGTAAATATGAGGCATACGATGTAAAGTGATTTGAGTGGTCACTAGACTAGAAAGCTGCCACATAGAAATAAGTCAATTATCATTCAGGAATAGTTGCAATTACAACAATGTAAGATGGCAACAGGTATACTCTTAGGTTTCCTAACCCACTGGTGGAAGCTAAGACACATGGTGGTATTGTAATGAAGCAAAAAAATATTGGAATCAGTATTGGCATTAATCGAAATGACAATTGAAATTACCGGTTGTTTAATACAGGCAATAGTTCAATTTCATGCAGCCTTACCCTGTGGAATTGATCCTAGAATAAAACCAGGAATTATGTTGCGTCTTAAAAACAAATAAGCCCCAGCCCTTAGATCCACAGTAATGGGAAGGATAGCACAACATGGGTAACTGACTGTGTAATGTTAAAAAAAGTAGTTGATGATTTATTGCTGTAACCTACCACCATTAGTTCAAGGCAAACTGTGCACATTCCCCAATATGATGAGCAAATGAGATGGAGCAAATGAGATGGAAACATGAGAGGCTCTTAACCAATTGCCAATAGACTGACGAGAAACCCTCCACTCTAAATGCACACATGGTGCTATTAAACCCTCTTTGGAGTGTGTGCTCTGCGTATTTGGCGTGGGAGTAGATAAATCATTAGCTCTTTGGAACCCTCCCACTGACGCAGCTGCTCCCTAAAGGCAGGCACGGACCTCAATCTGTCAGTGCCACCAAGCCCTCTCAGCCATTGTGCAAGGACTGCCTAACTTCTCCATCTTGGCCTCACCACATTTCAACTAACTATGAAAAAAAAGGAAGTGGATTCAAGAGACAGGGACTGAATGTCCTTTTGAGACCACAAGTATATAGGCTAATGATGATATGTGGGAGTGACACTATATTCTCCAAGGAAGGAAAGATGGGAGATTAAGTTTGCATTAGGTTTTCCTTGAATTCTCAAAAGTGATGTGGAAAATTATGTAGTGGCTCAAACTGTAATTAACCTTGATGACTGAGGGGAAAACAAAAGACAGCCTGGCTTATGCCAATGACAGCCCAACTAGCCCTTTTAAGTTTTATGAAAAGCTCAAGCCTACATAATTACTGTATAACCTCTAAGGTTCATATAATCTCAAGTGCTTGGTCATGTCAATTTGTCCTATACAAGATCGGGAAGATCAGACCCTGCCAGTTTGAGCATGCAGCAGAACTCCTGGTACAGGCTCTCGTATATCATGCGCAGATCTATGCAATTCCTTACTAGCAGGCCTCCCCACATGTACATTCAAATTTCTCCAGATGATCGATAACACAGCAGCATGTCTGGTCTTCAACCAGCCATAAAGAGCACATGTCACCAACCCACTGTGAATATTCCTTCATTGGCTCAGAGTCGCTGCACGCATTAAATTGAAAATCCCAACAAAAAAGCTATCTAAACAGGTCCTGTGTGCCTGAACTCCCTCAATTCAGGTATATGTTCTTCATACTCCTACAATGAAAGATAACTACTATCTTACCTAAAGTTAGAGTCTTAATCAGGGTCCCTCTCAATCTTTAAGAAAGGACTAAACACACTGCTCTTTTGTGAACACCTCTAGTTGATGGGCTGATGAAAAAAACAAAAACCTGCTTCTATGCATTCTTTGCACTCTATGGATTGCCTCGTGCACAACCTGTTGGGACGTGCATGCTATCAGACTCAAACTTAGCTTTATGACGCGTTTATTTTATTTTCCAACTGTAATCTTATATTACTTTTGAATAAATAAATTAAATACTGACCCCAAATAATGCATTCACATTATATTCCATGAATTCCAAACGCATCGAGTCTACATTTGTAGGACTATATTATGACAAACAAACAGAGCAACTACTAATGTAATACTCTTAACTTCATATTTCCCCAATAAAAGGGAAAAAAATCTAAACAGAAGCTTAATGTCAATCCAGACAAAACAATTATAAACATGCAACTACTGCCCTCACCTCTGGGTGGCATGGGGGAGCCCTGTGCGCTGTGTCACCCTCTGACTGCAGCAGTCCACCAGCCTCTTTAGAATGTACAGGCACTCTCTGAAGGTGGAGAAGAAGGGGTAGTGGCTGAGTATGCACAGGGAAGTCAAAGTGCTATTGCGGTTCCGGTTTGCCATCTTGATGACATTTCGTTTGTGTCGCGGTGACCTGCCAGCACTTGGCTCCCCACCAGGTGGTCTGGCATCTGCTCCACAGGCTGGCGGGGATACTGAGTCACCACTAGCAGAGGGCGGAGCTAACGATGATATAGATGGACCTCCACTACCACCATCAGAGCCCTCGCTAGCTGTTTCAGTCCCCTGCACTACAGTCTCTGCATGGGAGCCCTTGTCCCCGCGACTACGGTGGTGCCCTCGCTGAAAAGAACGGTAGAAGTTGATGCAGATTCCATAGCGGGTGATTCCTGAGTCCTTGTCGGTCAGCGTGAAAACAAAAGTTGTGTCGTCACGTAGGCTTACTCTGCGCTGACGTATGCTCAGGCAGCCCTCTGGCTGACAGAAGAACACAACATCCGGCGGGAGTGGGAAGTCATGGTAGTCCTCCAGAGGATAGCGGCGGAGGAGCTGGGGAGTCTGGGCCACATTGTCACTACTTGGTTGCCTGCAGGACAAGAGTATGTTTTGATTCAATATAGTATGAGACCTAGTAGACAGAAGCCTCAACATGAGGTATACGTAATTAAGATTGTAGTATTTTTTGTTGCATTTTAATGTTATGTCTTGTGGTATTATTCTAAACCTTTTCTGGGAATATATTTTCTATGTTGACATTATGTCTTTTTCTTTAAATCAACATTGAATTGAACACTGAGCAGCAATGGTGGTATTTGATAAAAACAATAAGTTCACTACAAGGAGCCTCTGCAACCCAACTAATGTAATAGCCAATACTGTTGTGAGAAAAGCCCAATGGCTTGATACAAATGTTCTGAACAAATCCAAGAACCAAGTAGCACAAAATATGGACAAATGAAGAAAAAAATAAACATAATTTCTTTCAATAGTTGCTGTCAAATTTTCTTTTAGCAAGGCAACCAATCTCCAGTATGTCCAGTGAAGCAACTCAATAGCTAAAGACGAAAGGCTGAGGGGTGCTGGGCAGGTTCTATATATTTGCATCTGGG
Source organism: Regalecus glesne (assembly GCA_900302585.1). Taxonomy (NCBI): domain Eukaryota; kingdom Metazoa; phylum Chordata; class Actinopteri; order Lampriformes; family Regalecidae; genus Regalecus; species Regalecus glesne. The sequence goes on along the minus strand of OMLC01096037.1, from coordinate 18,992 downwards.
GTTACAATAGCAAAAATATCCACTTAATAGATATTATTAATGTGGGTTTATTTTCAATGTTTCAAATGAATGCTGCAGTTCCTTTATCTAACTGTAGACATTTAGTTATGCCAGGATATATTGTGTTGGGGCAGCTGGAGTTCTTGTATTAAAACTTGAAAGCATGAACAGTATTTCAAAGTGTCAACCTTTCCCAAGTGACATGAATGCAAAATGTGTTAACTTGTGGTTATACACGGTTATATTTTGAAAAAAACCTATTCCATAAAACAAACCAGGTTCTTACCTGGCTCCGACAACCACCAGGTAGTCCAGAAGGCGGGGACACATTTTCTTTTTCTCCATCTTGGAATGATTGCTTCCTTTAGGTCATGGCATCTAGAACATGCATATACTCTTCAGTAGTGGCTTTCCAATTACACAAAGGAGAATCCCGAATTCCCAAAAAACCACAGGTCTTTGAATATCATGGTGAGGTTTTAAAAGGTGTTCAGATGATATCTGTAACAGAAGAAAGGCTGGGTTAAGTAATTTTGGAAAAGTGAGCATTTTTTACAAAACACTGTCCCCATTTCAAAATCACCAACAAGGTGTGTGAAACCTCTGTCCAAAACAGATATACTATGGAGTAAAATGTATCAGTTGATCTATGCATGTCCAAAAAAACTTTTTTCAGCATATCTCTTAGTTGCACAACAATGATGTTGTAAACCACGTTTGTACTTAAAGGTGATGTATATATTATTAACACTACTTAGTCTATCCAGCTCTACAAGATCCATAGTGATGACAAGAAAACTGATACGAGGATGTCAGAGAAGCTGTATACCAAATGACTGACAGGCAGCAGGGACATTCCATTAAAGAGAGCTCCCAAACTGGTTGAGGCTTATCAGGAGAAATGAGTTTCAAGATCCTAAATACAGACGCAGGTTTCATTTTCTCTCAGACCACTTGAAATACTCATAGCTATAAAAATGATATGACATTTTTCAAATATAATACTGAAGGAGGGTTCCCTGAGCCACCCTGAATGCAGATAATATTAAAGAAAAAAGTATTGAATGCTTACAGACTAAAAGCCAAACAAAAGGTAAGTCTCCATGCACCATCCAAGAGACTGTTTACATGGCTCACTGAGTCATACAATTCAAATATTATCATAGCTCAGCAGTGGAGCACATGCTTCTGGAACTGATGATCCAGATGTTGTGGGTTTGAACCCACCATGGGGAATCAGGAGGGGCATCTGGCCTTAATCCCCAAAGCTCCATCCAAGTGTGTCCATCCCCACAAAGTGGGGACTAATACTGACATGTAAAAATGGACCTCATTTTATTTCACAGTTCAAATAATAGCTTATTAAAAGTGGAACTAACTACATCAAGAATTAGAACACACAAAACTAGGTTCTCCCTTAATGGGCTCTTACCCCTTTTTCAGATTACCTTTCCAATGACCATCTTTCAAAAGCTTTTTTGTAAGCAGACCTTTGAACAGAGGTATCCCGAGGTGGTAATCAGCTTAGGGGCCCTGGGTAAATGGACCTATAGGAAGATCTCTCGCAAGCTTGGATCATGGCCCTCTCAGTGCTCTGGCAGAAACCCGATCATCCTCATCCAACAGATCTAGAGAGGACCGTTACCCTTTGTGAAGCATCTGACAATCCAAACTGAACATGACACGATTAGGGTAATACACAAGTTCAATTAAATTCTAATATGAAATTGTGACAAAGCGGGATTTACATTTCTGCTGTCATGTTAGCAAGAGACAATCTGTACTGGTGGTCAACAGCATCTCGCTAAAAGCAGGAAGCAACCAACAAATTATAAGTTATGTTGAGTGCTGATTGCATAGTAACATACTGAACTTATACTTCCAATCTGCAAATTCTCCTGCTGTAGCTAGTTCCCGGGTGAGGAGGTTATGCTGGAGCTGAACAAAGCAACAGCCAACAAACAACACTCAAAAGCTAATTGGCCAAAAGAAAGAGTCCATGTGGACAAACCCCTTGTGTAAAGATGGTAATACAATTCAGCTAACAAGTAGAAAACAACACCAGGAGACAGTCTGCAGGGATCAGGCTGGGATCAATTGTAGAGACAATACTTGGGTTTGTGTCAAGAAATTATACAATTTCTTCACATTACCATAATTCCTTTCATTGACTTCGTCTTGCTCTGTGCTGTGACTGGCAATGTCCCAAGAGGATGTCTACAAAAAAGTGAAGGGTAGCTTAAAAAAGGGCTGGTAAAATAATAAAAAATGTTTAAAAAAAATCAGAATTCACGTATTTTCTAAAATCTTTACCTTTAGAACATTCAAGTAAACATGTGGGGCTTATCTAGTTTCCAAGACCTAGGTTAATCTTCTAATAATTGCTAAGCTCTTGTATGTATAGCCTCAAATTACAGCCTTCGGACTAGGTTTATAAGGGTTGTATGCTTTCCTTACTGCCAGATTTGTCTAAGTTAAGACATCACACAAAACAGATGGCACACCATGTTTCAAAGAGGTATACTATTGAGGATATTATTATTCTACAAATTCAAATCCCAAGAGGGCAAATACAAGCAATATGGCAACCCAGCTGGTTCTCGGAACCGCAGATCTCAAAAAAATTCACAGCCATGACGATTGCATGCATGGAAATATTTCTTCAGTTCTGTGCTTATGGAGCAGTAATTTATGAAGCAGCTTTAGTTTGAGTCCAGGTAAGGAATATTAATTAGTTTAGTCATGGCAGCATCCGAGGTAGCAACAGCTTCTGTTGGTTATATTTCTAGTCAGTGTGGTCAAGTATTCCTGAAATGGCTCAAAAACTGTTGAAGACAAATAAATTTGGGTTTTTTTAGCTGTTGGGACAGCAGAGCTAGACAAGACGGCACTGAGACAAGAAACAAATCATTAAGACATGTGCTGCAAGCTTGGATTTGACCCTTGTGTATCTGAATTCACCTGAATGATGAAAAATGTTTCTCAATAAACCCTGTATCCACATGAACCGTTTGAACTTTTTGTTTGTATTACATGAAAGTTTAAAACTTCATTTGAGGCTTTACTTCTTAATCACGGAAAAAAGTGGATCAATCCTGCTCAACAGCTCTTTGTGGGGGTCTTCAATGGGCTATGGAAAAACTGATTAGTGAGAAATCCAAAATCATCTGATCATGGCTACATGAAGTAGTTGTGATGGCTTTGATTGCAAAGCAAAATTTAGAACTTCATGATCAGGCCACTATCTGACAAACCCTACACATCTTCCTTGACAATTAATAGTGTGAGGTAGTTCATTTTCAGCTGCCAGAGTACAGAGTAATCTAACACAATGGCTTTCAAAATGGATTCAAGCCCGCTGGCGAGTTGTAAAGTTCAATTAAAATACACATCAGTTGATTTTTTTTCCCTATTCCTAAAGAAGAACGAGAGTTATCTCTATATGCAAGTCGGTTTTCGGGTGCTCTGGTTTCCTCCCACCATCAAAAAGACATGCATGTTAGGGTTAATACTCCTACCTGTGCCCCTGACCAAGGCAACAGAAAAAAGAATAAGAGTTGGTCCTGGCTACTACAGCCGCTATACAATAGGATGGGTTAAATGTAGAGAACAAGTTTCATTATATGCATGTATAATGACCAATATTTAAAGTATTATCTTCCTTAATCAAGCAGCAGTGTGTGTATTGAAGGGGAAAGGGACTGATCAACAACGTCATCTGACACAGTAACGATCTTCAGCTTGATACAGCCAAAACTTAAGTATCCATTATTGACTCCTGATGCCTGCTGAATCCCCAAACACCCATACAAATGAAAAGCAACCCCATCACCACCACTTTTAAACTTCTTGAAACATTCATCAGCAATAAACTGAAGTGGAAAATTAACACGGAACACATCACTGCAAAAGCTCAACAGTGCCTTTACTGTCTCAGGCAGCTTAGAAAATATGGGATCAAACATCAATTTCTTCTGTTTTACTCAACCATTACTGAGTCCATCAGAACATATGAGCCGGAGTGGCTCAGTGGTTAGAGCGCATGCCTGGGAGTCAGGCATTGTGGCTTCGTATCCTGCCGCATAGCTCGGTAAATGGGAGGCATTCGTGGTAAAGCGCTTTGAGTGGTCATTAGACAAGAAAAGCGCTAAATATGAACAAGTACATTCACCATCTTGGTACGACGACACAGACAGACAAACATGGAAAAAACTGCAGCAGACTGTCAACAAGGCATCCAAAATCATAGACAACCCATTCCCCTCAGTTGAATCTCTACATACTCATCAGACTGTGAAACAAGAAAAGATCATTTCCAACCTTTCAAATGCAGCTCATCATCGTTTCCAGCTCTTTCCTTCAGGGAAGTGCTACGGGTCACTGTCCACTTAGACCAAACCCTTCAGCTTTTCCCCCTAGCTATCAGGACTCTGGGTTCCTCCCTATAGTCCCCTCCTCACACACCACTGGCATACATACTACCATCAATCTAATTGATATGCAGTTTGTTACTGATATTGTGTGACCGTATTATTCATAATATGTGGAGTGTTAACTATTGTCCAGGGATGTATTATGCTGCAGTGTTCTTAACCTGCTGTACCAAAAAAAAAAATTACACCGGCCTTGGTCATGTGGCTAATAAACAACCTAATTTAATTTATTTGTAGTATTAGCCTGGACCCAACTGTGTGGCTGCCCGTTTTATTTTAATATTCCATCTTGTACACGGTCCATAATGTTTGAAGCGTATATTTTGTCATGTGCTTTAGCTCCTTTTGTGATATGTATTCTTAATTTGATGCTCAAGTAAAAGCAGCAAAAGCCCCTTGCTAAAGCACATCCTCCCAAAATCATGTTGAGAGCGCTGAAATACATTAATAGTGATCTAAAGTTAAGGTAAAGAGCAGAATCTTTAATTTTTCTGGTGCAGTTTGCTTCATGGCTCAAGGAAAAAAATGGGAGAATTGACAAAACAATGGCATCAACACATGACAGTATAACAAGAGTCAATATGTTTCCATGAGTGCTAGATTAGTTTATTAGCCTATGTTAAATAGTATCTATTTATGGGGCCATGGTAGCACAGTAATACAGCTCACACTTTGGGAAGTGACAAGCTAGATGTTGCGGGTTTGAACCAACCAGTGGGGCGTCAGGAAGGGCATCCAGCCTTAATCCCCAAAGCGCCATCTAAATCCGCGTCCACCCCCCATAACACAGGGACTAATCGTGAGCTGCAAAAACAGACCTCTCATTTAATAAGCTCTATTTGGATTAATCTGGGAACAAGGGCTTTGCTTATTTTTCCACTTTTAAGAGTTATCAAAATGAAAAACCAATCCACAATTCTGCATTTAGGTTCCATGCTATTTCACCCCACATTGGAAAAAAGTTGTGTTTATGTTGAGGCGTTTTTCATTTGAACTAAGTAGACAACAGTGTCCAAAATTGCAAGAGACAGAAGCGCAACACAGTGAGGCAGACTAAAAACAATAATGAAGGGTTTCTGTTACAGTTCGCTATCATAAATTGATAAAATAGATTCATAAATATATTAAATTGATCTTCCTCAATAAAAATTCATTGACAAAAAAAGTATTTGTGTACGTGTCTGAACGTTTAATAAAAACACATTGACAAAATAAAAATGGATCTTGATGTTTACATAATTTAATGTATATAGCAGGAGAAATTCATATGGCCTGAAGAGTAAATTGCGTTAAGATTATTAAAACACATTTGATGTGAAGGATTACGCCAAAGAACAGTGATTTCCAGTGCATTATTTAAGTGCTTGAAGATGATAGAAGCAGATAGACATCCTTTTCGTGACTGTTTTGGTAGAGTTGGTGAAAGTCTTGGTCCTTAAGGTGTTTTTAGAGAATCCTTCATAAAAACTTTCACAAAAAGGTAGATGGAAAACAGTATTGACAGACCATTTTACATTTAACCCCATCTTTATAATAAAAAGGCAAAGTTGTTTTGATGGGTCCTGCCTATTTTTCCCCCATTCAGTCATCCGGTGAAGGTTCCATTTTTTTATCCAACCTTTGATCTACGCTATTGTAGTGAAAGGATCCCTTAAAACCAGAGTAGAATAACATTCAGTAGGTCAGATCTAGCCCATGTTATCTTGTCCTTTTGACTTGTTCCCCATTTTTCAGGGGCCATTACAGTGGATTTTATAGTTTCCATTGGTACCCTGAGAGGGCATAACACCAATGGCAGCCTTAACCAATCCTGCATGTACTTGTCAATATGCATACTGACATAGCAACATGTTATAAAGGATATCCCATCTACCCTATATATTAAAAATAAATTCCACAATTAGAAATGCCTTAAAATACCACCAGGAAGGACAGACACTTATCGACCACAACCATTTAAGAATCCCTTAAGGGTTTAGATCTGTATATTAGTCAAGTGTCATTTGTAGAGATATAAGTATTCTTACAACATTCATATATACATACCTTCTAAAACTAAATTAGGCTGAAAGCAATCTATATGCAGGACTAAAACATATATCCTAGAAATTGTGATGCTCACTTGCTACTTTCTCAACATAGCTCTATTCAAGATGGATGGATGCATAGATAGAAAAATGTGCCTCTTGGCCACTTGGTCCTTGTGGTTTCATAATACAACCTACAGGTTTGTTAAAATAAAGATATGGCACTATGGACTCCTAATAAAAATACTAATAGTATTATTCAAGGATCATTGACAGTGGAAGTCAGATGAGTATAGATATTATGAGGTTTAAAGTTTGTTGTTTGACTAAGTAAATCTATCTTTGTCTAAGAGCTGCAAAAACAAAAGAAAAATCTACCATCATGTCAACCTACTAAGGCATTAGGTAAGTTTCATGTGACACAAGTAAAGCTTATTTTTTTAAGAATTAAAAAAGATAAGTCTTGGATATCAACCTTAGATATGGTCTACTTTCTGGTCTAAAACCGCATAGACTGTAAAACTGGGAGGCTTATGAATGCAGAGTGTGTTCTATACATTCTTTATAAGGGCTATTTTCTGTTCGATATAGAACCTGATGCATATATTTGATGGAAAGGGCATCCAGCTTTAATCGGCCATGGTCGGATAAATGTGAGGATACACTGTAAAGCACTTAAGAGTAGTCACAAGACTAGAAAAGCACTACATAAAGATTGGACCATTGACCATGTATTGGAAATAATGCCTCCCTCTTTGAAATGACCACTCAAAGAAATGGAATTGAACTGAATTATGCAAATTATGATAAAAGGTCCGTTTTTGTCTGTCATGATGTTCCTGAACTGTGAACGCAGAGGTCTATTTTATGTGTCACAATAAGCCCCCACTTTGTGGGGGTGGATACAGACCTAGATGGAGAGTGGGGGATTAAGGCTGGATGCCCTTCCTGACACCCCAGAGTGGGATCGAATCTATGACGCTTGACTTCTCACATCTTTACACACGTGCTCTACTGCTAAGCTACCACAGGGATCAATATAATTGATCATTTTCACGACTAGAATTTAAACCAAGCATTTCATTAATCTTAAAAACCACACAAATGTCAATGGAAGGATTTGCAAGTACTAATTTGACATCAGGAAAGGTTCCAGAAGAACCTAGTCTTTCAGGCCATTTCAGGAAGATCAAAAAACATAACACAAGCCAACTTCACTTTCAGATGTGAGAGGAAAAACTGAATCCATGTCAGCTGTAAATGGGTGAGCCAACCACAGAAGCCCACTCCCTTCTAACAAGAGATAAGGAAGTCTGTTCAAAATCAAAACACCATCAAAGGGAAAATAATGGTGCGACACACCAACTGAATCTTGTCAGATTAGTCTGCAACCAGCATACACTGGTTATGCAAGCACAGAGGGAAAGGAATATGATTCACAGGCCTCCATCATGCACAGTTTCTTGCCAGCCATTTTCAAAAGCATCAGGAATTGACTAGAAAAAGGCTCTGCTGATTAAAACAAATCAAGTTGTTGTTTTAATTTTTAAAAACATTTTCCTACCAATGAGGTCCATTTTACTCGTCATCATTAGTTTTCATGTTGTGGGGTGGACATGGTCACACGGATTAGGCTTTTGTTTAATAAGAAATTACAAATAAATACAGAATTGGGTGATTGGTCAATTTTACAGTAGCACACAAACTAAGCAATATTTTTGAGCCTTTGGGATTTACTCTAAATGCACTATACATACAAAAACACAGCTGTGTATGAACCTGTGCTGCTTAATCGACAGTCCTTTGGCTATTTCTCAATCCACAAAGGTTTCGGTCTGTATTCATCCAACTAAATCATTTCTGGTATGCTTTGGTAAAAGATAACAAATGTAGGAGACTTAAGACAAATTAATTAGTTCTACGGTTTGTTACAGAGAAGCTGACAGATGCCATCCATTTGTCTTTAGATCTGTCACACTGATAGATGTTTATGCCGCACGTTGGTTTACAATCATTCAGCAATACACCCTTGACATTCATGGTCAATAAGGTCACAAACACATGCTTTGCGTGAAAATCGGTGATGGAGACACTAAAACAGAAGGCGCTAACGTTGACGAGTGTGGAAAACCCTTCATGGGGTGAGCTTCGACGAAATTGGCTGGTCACAAACCCTAGCCTGAGGGACGGGACGACACACATTGAGCTACACGACAACGCCAAAGTAGTGTTTTTGACGAGTGTGACAGCTTTGCTGCTGGTGTTGGCGTGGGTGGAGATGTGTTCCTTTGCTGGGTTATGGGTTTTATCTCATGTGATAACCTACCAGGCCTTGGGGTTTCGTCATTAAGTACACCCTAACCTTCCATCCCTTCGTTTTTAACCGTTAGCTTCGTGCTTTCCTGCGCCACTGATGGATTAGCTAGCTTGCTAACCACTAGCCGCAATTTAACTGATTTGAATTTTTTAAAGAAAAATTAACATTGCAACAATTCTCACGTGTCGAAAAAGGACTTAAGCTGAAGAAAAACCATGTTTATAGCGATTATTTTTCATAGTACAGACATAAGAAAGGGAACAAACATACTCTTACCTGTATGTATTAGCTGATCATATTAGCCGCTAACGTTGGTCGTGAAGCCTGCTGCTGATGACGGCCTGTCAGACGTCCTCAGTCCGTAAAGAAAATTTGCAGCGATATGAACCAGGACGTTGCTTTTGACGTGCACAACGAAAATTGACTCAATTTGACCCAAGGGTAAGATTTAGACGAGCCTTTGTCTGTCGAGCTCACAGTGGGACCGAAGATGACGCGAACTCGCTTTGCCTCATTGAACGGGTAGCTCGCATAACGCTACAACCTGTCCTCACAACATCCTCTTCCTCCGCAGCGAGTTCCGCATACTGGATGACGGACGGGAGCGCAGTACGAGACCAGATGGATTTACGAATAATAACTTATATAGTGCATATTTCAACCGATTATCACCGCATAACCATCTAAGCAGTTTGCTAACACATCTGCTGCGACACTGCCATTTAGAAAACTTGACTGGAAAATGTGCACCGCAAGCTTACTTTTTATACACCTATCAAACGCATCACCGGATTCCGCTGTACTCGGCATGCATGACAAGCAGGATATTGATCCTGGGGCGTTACATAAAACTAGGCCATCTCAAATAAGATTGTATTTCTATGATTACGATATTAGAGGGGATTTAGGTGAGCTCTGTAGACTTGCCTTGATATGCCATCTTACCTATGCAGTAAATCGAGTATTATTAATACCGTGTGGAGAAGAGAAAGAACATGCCGGTACATATATTCAAGAATAAGGTAGATGTGCAGAGCTGTAGTAACTACAGACGTGTAAAGTTGATCAGCCACAGAATTAATATAATGGAAAGAGTAATGGCAGCTAGGCTAATAGGAGAGGTGACGATTGGTGAGCAGCAGTGTGGTTTCATGACACCACAGAGGTCCACAGATGTTTACTTTGAGAATATTGATGGAGAAACATAGAGAAGGTCAGAAAGAGTCACATGGTGTCTTTGTGGATTTACAGAAAGTATATGACAGAGTGCCAAGAGAGGAGGTGTGGTGCTGTGTGAGGAAGTCGGGAGTGGCAGAGAAGTGTGTACGAGTGGTGCAAGGATACGAATGAGGCCAACGTGACAGTGGTGAAGTGTGTAGTAGGAGTGGTGGATGATTCAAAGAAGAGGTGGTGCGAAGTCAAGGATTGGCTATGAGCCCATTCTTATTTGTAATGTTGATGGACAGGTGGACAGATGAGATCAGGCAGGAGTCTCTGTGGACTACGACAGGGGTGGCCAAAGTGATCCCAAAAGAGCGGCTGTGGGTCCAGGTTTTTGTTCCAACCAAGCACTTCCACACCTGATTCTATTAGTCGACCAATTGTCTTTGCAAAGGACCTGTAGAAGTAGAAGTTACACACTTGAGTCTACTGATCAAGGTCCTTAGCACACACAAAAAGATTGACAAATAGAATCAGGTGTGTAAAGTGCTTGGTTGGAGCAAAGACCTGCACCCACAGTGGCTCTTTCTGGAACACGTTGGCCACCTGTGGACTGTGATGTTGGATGGATGACTGTGTGATCTGTAAGGAGAGTAGAGAACAGGTGGAGGAGAGTCAGGAGGGGTGGAGGTATGTACCAGAGAGAAGAGCAATGAGTCAGTAGGAGCAAATATTAATGGACATGCATGAACGAGAGGGGAGACAGCAGCATGATGAGGATGCATGGACTAGAGGTGAAGAAGGTCCATAAATAGATAGTCACTTCGTGTTTAGGGACCATCATAAAGGTACACCCCTGGAAATATAAGCAGCACACGTGTCAGACAGCTTCCCTTATATTTATTTGACTTGGAGCGCATAAAAACTGTACAAAAAGCATAGAATTGGATATTGAGATTATTGAGCTGTCAAATTTGCTGTTATCTGATAACTTCACATCTAGAACCAGTATTAACTGGCAGGTTGATGTGGTGTGAATTAAAGCTGACTTTAATACAGCTTGAACATGTTTTCTCAAAATTATTCACTAAATTTGTTAGTACAAAACTAAAAACCGATCATGTAACGTTTTGACTGCACAACACCACTCCAATTGTTAAGTTGTTGGGCATTTTCTTTTCCGTTAGGCCTCTCCTGTAGTTTTGACCCATTTCTTATTTTGACAAGTTAGAATTTGTTGATTAAAGGACATGAGGGTATGAATCCCGTGGTCTTCACATGTGGAGCTGTTCAAGTCGAACGTCGGGGAAACCGACATGTTGTTCTACTTTTATTGTCAGTGGTGAACTTTTATGACGGTCTCTAAACAACTGTCAAACGGTGGGGACCGACGTAACTTCTCGGGTTTCTGTTTTTTAATGGAAAATAAGGTCATGTTTTGCCGACCTTACCGGTACTGTGAACAGAGCAAATTTTCTATACAAGTTGTTTCTTTTAAGTATTAAGTGAATAACTGAATTTATTAATAACTTTACCTTTCCGACTTTCAGACGAAAATAAATAAATAAATAAAAGGATTCTGTGCCTTGGTCATCTACTACGCTTTTTTAGAGGCCTTTAAGGAACACGGGATTTAATTCTGTTCCCCTTCATTTCCAGAGGTGATCAACATTTGTAGCAATTCCATTGACAGCATTAAAACCTGTGGCCCCATCCAAGTGAATGGTCGATATTGGGCACCGTCACACAAGTAAGTTGGAAAAAGTCATACAAGTGCAGAAGAATGCAGGAGATGGACTGATGATCAATTCAAGTGGTGTACCAACGTCAGAAAGGTGTGCATGTACACAATTGTTGTTTTTTCTGGCCTTTTCTCACCAAACGGTACAAATAATATCTCTCAAACAAGGCTCTTTCTCTCTAGGTCGACCTCTATTCTGTAAAAATGATCTTCCACTACAGCTACCTCAAGGGACGGCAATCTCGGAACCATTCATTAATTCCATCATCCTTCTAGGCATTTGCAAAATAGGCTAATGGAATATAGTGCATCATAAAATACAACTTCATGAATTCCTATTGCAGCCCGTTTCAGTAGAGGAAACGATAAGTCAAAGCATTTGGGATTTCAATAATTCAGAGGGAAATATAAAAACCCAACATAAAAGTGTGATAAGAGTTGTTCTCAGTCACGCCGACTTGTCATGGCAATTACAAGGACGGCATGGCTCAGGAGGTCATCTAGTACTCAGAAGGTCGGTAGTTTGGTCTCCAGCTCCTTCAGTAAGCGTGCTGAAGTGTCCTCGACTAAGACACTGAACCCCTAACTGCTCCCTGGGCACGGTTAGGGGTAATTTGGTCATTACAATGACCAAATGAAGTGGCTCGTGTTGAGTCATATCTGGTATAGTCAGTCTACGGAAAGCAGATTAAGTGAACATCATTGTATGTATGTTTAAGCATGAATTAACCACATTCATGTAAAACAAGACCTTTCCAAACATGCACAATTAATTCAGTGCACAATATGTTTGGGGTGACGAAGCTCTTTAAAAAAAGAGGCATAATGCAAATTCTGTGTGAAATTGACACATGGTTATTATTCAAATGAGTGAACCACTGTCGATCCATCTCCAAGCACTCATATACAAAATCATATAAAGCTTCAATTTCAAATCAAATCTCATTTCTCCTGAAAATTAGCAAGAAATTGCAGTGTTTAGTATTATACATTTGTATTCAACATGATATGATGAGCTAAAGGTGTGACGCTCCCATATTTAGCTGAAATGTCATATTGTCAGTTGAAAATGACATTAAATTGTCACAATAACATCAAGAAGTAGAGTTGTCTGGTTTGGGCAGCTCTGAAACAGTATGCAAATAGCCACAATTACTGCTCTCACTGAAAATAAACGGGTAGATAAGACAACATGCCCAAGACTGACAGAGGTGGATAGAGAGTTTAGTGTCGATCCGTTTAATAATCAAGAGTACTGCTCCACTGACCCTGTAATGAACAATGAAAGTGTGGAGGCAGAAGAAATTTCACAATGACATATTTATCAACGACTAATACAAAGTATTTTATGTTCATTCTGTACAGGAGTCTGCATATGAGTCTGTCATTGTGAAATCAGTTTAAACTTGCACACATCTTTCTTTCTCCTTGTGTTACTCAAAGCTCTTTTTCTGTGCTCCACGTCTTCCATGTAACACAGCCCAGGTTTAGCTGGGGCTGAACTTTAAAGAAATTCAGCTGGTCACAGTTGTTGGTGGTTCCCAGCAGGTGTGGATAAATAGTATTTGGATTCTGAATAGCAGAAAAGTTTTGCTGTAATTTTGGATTCAATATTTCCATCCATCAAGTACTATCATAAAGCTTCTGTCTATCCACTCTATAAAGTATGAATACTTTAATCCAAAAATGTGGTTTGGCTATCAACGAAGAAAATATGTTTGAATGTCCAATACTAAAGTTAATTTTAAATCAGACAAGTAAAATAGCTATTTTTCATATTAACCATTTAACCTTTTTTTGAAAAAACTTTGCTTCATACTTGTGCTGTTCTGGGTCTGCATAAATTTATTTCTAACTAAAAGGTGGGCCACATTAAAGATGATGGGACCTCCCGTTTTTGCCGCTTGTCACAGACCTTGAAGACACATCAGTCTCAAATATTCCTGGGTACAAGTACAAAGACACCTTTAGCCACGTTACCATTACCTGTAAATGTCTCAGAGAATGATAGCTCTCCAACCAAGGTAGTTTACAAAATGAGGGCTCTGTCTGCCAGTCACATCACTATCAGTTCTTGCAGACCGCTACTTCCTTGTGCGTTAGTATGTGATTGTATAATCATGTGGGTGTTCTTTTATGTGAACGAGCTATACATTTTTTCTCTTGTAAAAATAAATGTTCCATTTACACAACCGTTTGCGGGCCGGACCAAAAGGGTCCCTTGGTTAGTTGGATGAATAAACTCCAGTAATTTACCGGCAAATAAAGACAACTCCAATTAACAGAGTTCTACATCACATTACTTTACCTGAGCAACTTCAACATCAATCAACTTCCTCAAAATGAGCACGAGCTGCTCTATCATGATGCACGATATCAACCAAAGCAATCGGATGACCTTCTGCTTTATTCTATAGTTTAACACCAATAAAATGTTGCTGAACATTAGTCAACAGCTTGTCTATCCCCAACTCGGTATACTATTCTATTGCACAACCGCATAAAATTGCTACTTTATGTGCAACCGTCATTTTCCATAGACTGTAATATTAGAGAGCCATAGCCAAGACCTGCTTAGATTTTTATGATTAACATTGTTAGCGATAAGATTATAGAACTGCACTAGAAATTGACAACTTGCAACAGATATCGATTCATGAATAATGCTGGCTACTGAGCTTGCTTGTGTTGATCCAACTAGAACGAGCTCATTGCCGCATCAACACAACAGGAAGAACAAGGGCTGACTGAGAACTAGATTGTTTACACTTCAAATCCCTTTTCAATGGAAACACACTCCACAGTCCATTGGATGGTAAAGGTCACTGCTTTATCTGAATCCTCCAAAAAGGAAATGGTGAGAAAAAGAAATTGTTTGCCAAAGTATGAATCGATCCCTGATCGGAAGAGCAGGGAAGCTGTGCTCCTGACTGACTTGGTTCCTAGGTAACTCTCCTTTGAACTGCTCAGAGGATGCTGTGTCTGTTCCCGGCTTTCTGTAGCCACAGAATGTGGCGTCAGGGTTGCAGTCACTCATGGACGTCCCAGATTTCAGACAGCAGAGGGGGAAGCTTCTTGTCCTGTAGGCGCAGGGCAAAGACTTGCTCCGAGTGGACGCTGCTGAGTGTACGTAGGCTCACCAGTTTCATCAACATGCGAGGGAACATCAGGTGATCCTGAGGAAACCGACGAAACAAAGACACTTAGGAGAGAAGTAGCATTGAAAAATTATAAAACCTTACTCGAAGCTTTCTCCTCCAAATAAGATGACTTAATAGAAAACTCACTCTTGAGAATAAAACCCAAGAAATCTAGTGTCATTTACATGTCATCCTAGTTTTCATTTCGGGAGGTCAAATTCTGATTTCCTTCTCATTTTGTTATTGTCACATAGTTGAGTGTTAAAAAGGCACAGGACCCAAGAACCATGAATGAAATGGCAGTTTACTGCTGCACAGCAGTAAACTGGCCTAAAAATAAGTGGCTCTTTAAAACTTCGAGAATCTATGTAGTTGGAATCAAAGAACTTATTCAGCAAAGTTGCATCCTTGACAGAGGCACAGTGTGTTAACTGTATTACTTTCTTCTAGAAAGTAAAAAAATTCTATAGTATACTTACACAAATTCCGCAAACATCTAAATGTGAGAGGTCCGGTCTATGTGTCATGATTAGTCCCCAATTTATAGGGGTGGTGGACACAGGTTGAGATGGAGTTTGAGGGATTAAGGCCGGATTCCCTTTCCAATCCCCCATGGTGTGTTTGAACTCGCTGCCACCGGCTCATCAATTCCAAAAGCACATGTTCTACCTCTGAGCTACTGTTCAATAAAAAGTTCCTTTAGGATAATACTTTGGTCAATCCGAGTGAAAAATGTTAACCACTTTTTCTGCACAAACAAAAATGTCATTTTTTAATTGTACAATTCAAGTGATACAACAAATGTTAATGACTATTGATGTTTAAATTCATGACTCAACTGAGGAAACTGAATTGAATTCCTTTTTTTTCCCTAAGAACATGGCATGACTACAGTGTATCTAAAATCATAGATTTGAATCCATGGTTATATGAATGTCAAGATTTATGTTTACCTCACAATTTGAGCTTTTCTACAATACACACTGTTAGTATCACACACATGCACACAAACACCTTCCACTCAGACAGTTACTGTAAAACTACAAACCCCTGAATGAAACAGTGGCCCCAGTGACTATTTCATCAGCAAGGCAAATATTAAGTGGTCTACATGGTTAGGTTAAAACATGCATAGTTTTATGACCTAGCCTGGAAAAGGCATTTCTAACTGTTCAACCTCTGCACTTAATACAGCCAAAACATGGTTAACCTTAACCGTGACATTACAACAGACAGCTAGGTCACGCTGACCTCTAGTTGTGTCAACTAAAGTTCACTTACATTTGGTCTCTTAATCATGATGTAAGAGCGAAGTGCATCCACATAAGGTTGTTGCAGCCTCTCCACTAGATCATGATCCTGCACATTTGGACGATCTAAGTGTATCAAAATACCATACAAACATGTTAGTTATTTACCTGTAAGATGATATCAGGTAATAATCTTATCAAACTGATTTTTACTGAACTGTGAAATAGGATTAAATGGTGCGACATTGACTGATTGTTTAATTCATTCAGCGCCTGGCTTTGCTGTAACCTGTGCCTTCTGACCTGCAGAAAAGATGTTAATTGCAATGAGCAGAGCATATTCAGCTTCATCCAGGTGCAGGTCATTCATTCCCTTAGAGAACTCAAAGATGGGGTTGATGAACTCAAACTGAAGCCCTAGTGGGGTGAGAGGAGACAGAAATAAATTGTTTCAGGGAAGAAACAATCAAGTACTTTCAAGAAGTAAATGTGCCGACCCCATACAGCATTTTAGGTTTTAGATTAAGTGAGTAGAGAAACAATGTTATCTGTCTCAAGGTAGCTGGGGAAACAAAAGATTCTCTACATAATTATATTCCAGTAACACACCCTCAAATTAAAAAAAACCTATTTCTGCTTTATCCAAAGACACTTTGCTTTTTTATGACGGCAACAAATGAGTAGTTCCTAACCCCATTACCCTGATCTTACAGAAGTCCTTATAAGGGGTTAAAATTGCACTTCCATGCCAAATATTTTGGGAGTCCGTTTTATCAACTAAAGCTGTAAATGCCTTCAATAAACATTTGGTGAGTAGAAATGTACTAAATCACCTGCTTTGGCAAAGTCCTCCTTGTTATAGCTAAAATCCTTCAGAAACGTGATACTCTCAATGGCTGGATTGTAGCGCCGAGACGTCTCCAGCAACATAATCTGTGGAAGCCAAACAAACACATCACTGTGAGAAGACTATATATATATATATATATATAAGGTGCACTACTTGGACAATTTGAATTATTGAGATACACTGATGAGCCAAAACATTTAGACCACACGCACAGGTCAATCTAATAGTCTTAATCATTGGCAAACAAAGGCACATGTCAAAGTCAGGGTAGATTAGATGATGAGCCAAAACTATCTGCTTGTAGTCAACGTTTTGGATGCAGGAGAAATGGGCAGGAGTATAGGCAGACCTGAGTGACTGACAAGTGGCAAATTGTTATGGCCAGATGACTGAGTCAGAACATCTCTGATATTACAAGGCTTGCGGGGTGCTCCCTGTCAGCAGTGCTGAGTACCCAGCGACAGTGGTCCAAGGAGAGACAAATGAGCAACAGTGTTGGGCGCCCAAGGATCATTCATGCATGAAGACAACAAAGGCTATATCCCCTCTGGTCTGAACTGACAGAAGGTCAATGTGCCACAAGTAAAACTTTGTTTTAATGATGATTATAGAAGAACTCTGTCGCATCACATAGTGCTGTATAGCTGCAGACTGGTCACAGTGCACATGATGACCCCTGTTGACTTTGAAAGTGCCTACAATGGGGATGTGAGTGTCGGAACTGAACCTTGAAACAGTAGAAGAAGGTTACCTGATCTGATTAGTCCTGCTTTAATAATAATAATAACAATAACAACAACAACAACAACACATTTTCCCTTGTCAGTCCCACCAGGGGAAATTTGCAATTCTCTGCATTTAACCCATCCTTTTGTAGAAGAGCAGTGAGCAACCACAATGTGGCCCCCGGGAAACAGGGGCTCAATGTCTCGTTCAAGACACCTCGACATGCTTTCTGCAGGACTCTGGAATAAACCTGAAACCTTCCAATCACCTGACAACCACTCTACCCACTGAGCTATGCTGCCCCCTTGATCACTGGGGTGACTTTATCATATATGTTGTCTACCTGGGAGAGTGATGGCATCGGAATGCACTGTGGGAAGATAACAACCCAGTGGAGAGAGTGTGATGCTCACGACAATGTTCTGCTAGAAAATCCTGGGTCCGGCCATTCATGTGCACATCAATTTGACATGTGCCAACTAATTAAACATCATTGAAGACCAAGTTCACCCCTTCATCGCAATGGTATTCCCTGATGGCAGTGGCATCTTTCAGAAGGATAACATTGTTCAGGAATGGTTTGGGGAACACGATACATTGTTCAAGGTGATGTCCTAGTCTTCAGATTGTCTAGATCTCAATCCGACTGAGCATCTATGGGATACTATGGGACAAGCCCAAAACACTGCAGTTCCAACTCACAACTTACAGAACTTGACAGATCTGCTGCTAAGGTTTTGGTGCCAGATACCACAGGACATTTTCAGGGGTCTTTGTGAAGTCCATACCTCAATAAAGCGGTGCTGTTTTGGTGGACATTGAGGACCAATACCATATTAGCCTGGTGGTCATAGTGTTTTGGCTCAGTGTATTAATTCAATGAAGTCATCACTGTTACACAGGAAGACACTCAGTGTGCCAGAAATGGTACTTCACAGCAGTGTTGGGTTTAATTTGCAATTCCTTACAGATTTCCAGTCGGTGTCAAGCTGCGTACCTTACAATACATATATTATCAGATTCTATTCTTTGATTCTGAACTACAATTCTTTATGATGGCTTGGCTTCCAAACAAAACAAATACATTCAGGTAATATCTACCACGGATGATATACAAAACATTATGTTATGATGAAGCCTTAACAAACCTCAATGGTAGAAGTCTTAAGCAGAGCAATTTGGTCCTCCCTGGTAAGCTCAAGGAAGCCTGGAAGCTGCTTGGCAAAATCCACAATCTCCTGGACCGACATTATTGCTAGCTCAGTGAAATGGGCGAAGCGCTGCTGGCGCACTTCTCGATTCTGTGGGTCCTGACTCTGTGGCCATGGCTGTTCGGGAAGCACACAC